>JADRCH010013320.1:0-124755 GCA_019843965.1 Rhynchomys soricoides
GTCCCTTGTTTTATTGATCTCAGCCATTGTGGTGGGTGTAAGGTGAATTTTCAAAGTCCTTTAGATTTCCATGTCTCTGATGGCTAAGGATGTTGAACATTTCTCAGACACTTGAGTTTCCTCTATTAAGAATTTGCTGCTTACATCTCATTTTTAAGAGGATTATGTGGTTTTGTTATTTAGTTTCTTGAGTTCTCTTTATATTTTGTATATTTGTCTTCAATTAGATATGGTATGGGTAAAAATCTTTTCCCATTCAGTAGGTTGATCCTTTGTTCAAATAATGATATACTTTTTCTTACAGAGGTGTTCAGTTTCTTGAGGTCCCATTTATTAATTGTTGATCTTAGTGACTGTGCTATTGGTATTCTGTTCAGAAAGTTCTTTCCTGTGCCAATGACCTCAAGGCTATTCCCCCCCTTTCTCTTCTATCAAGTACAATGTACCTGCTTTTATTTTGAAGTCTTTTATCCATTGAAGTCAGTGCCTAGTAAAGGATCTACTAGAAAGTGCTTCTTTTCAATAATAGGCATGGTTCTATGACAGGGATAAACATTTCTGCAGGAATTCATCCTCCATTAGCCAGATAAAGTTGTCCTCCTGTGAAAGACTCAGAAAAGGAGGATGACCTCAGGAAAAAATAGATCACAATGCCAAGTCCTAGTAGAAGGAAGTGTATACTGAGTCACAAGGGGCAGACAGGGAAGAAACCTGAATATATGGTGATGTTTGCTCTTTTGGGTTCTTTAGAGACACTAAATATAATCTTAACACTCTCAACTGTTGAAAATATTACCAATGTTTTACAGAGGAGTAAGCTGAGCTTAGAGATTAATGCTCACTCACGGACACATCACTAGAATCTGAATAGGCTCCTCAGCTTGTCTTGTGGCCCAGCATGCACCATAAAGAACTTGTCAGCCATGGATCATTGCTGAAACACTGAGAAACTGAGATTGCACTGAGGGGTACATGAAGGAGATGAGGACCCAAAGAAATTATTACAGTATATCCTGCCTACCCTGCAAATGACTTCTTGCTAAAAGCACACCACACTAGCCACTTTGTAATCCTGTGGTGGGTTAAAGACTGTCCAGCTGGACTCTTTTCAATCATACCTACCCACATAGTAAACTGAAATCCAGAATTTACTCACTTAAGAGGCCCAGGTTTTTGTTTGTTATTTTGATTTTTGGTTTTTGTCAATTTGATTGAGTCATCTGGGAAGAGGGAATATCAATTGATATATCTCTTGCATAATCTTGGCCCAAAGAAAGTCTGTGAATGCATTTTAATGATTAATGCTTGATATGGGTGACCTCAGTCCTCTGTTGGCTGTTGATTAGCCAGGAGATTCTGTGTTATGTAAGAAAGGTACCTAATATAACACAAGCCAAGCAGAGCTGGACATTAAGCAGATTTTCTTCATGGCCTCTGCTTTAATTTCTCCCTCCAGGTTCCAGCCTTGACTTCTCTTCATAATCAACTGCAACCGTAAGCAATAAAAACAAACAAGAATACCCCACCCCTGCCCAGATTGGTTTTGATTCTTTATCTCAGAACCAGCATTGTAATTAGAACACAAAGGCATGTATTTACTTTCTTTAATTCTAATCTTAGAAAAGTAGGGGGGGGAGGTTGTGGGTGTTTATAGGTATGGGGGTAGCGGTGGGTGTGCCTGTCTAGGTCTGTGTCTGAGTGTGTATATTTGAATTCTTTTTCTTTCTCTCTATCTTTCATAAAGAATCGTATAGTGAGTTCTTGCCCCTTGCAAAGAGTATGGAATTGTGGACCCTCACTTTCCCCTATCCCTTCACAGGAGAATCACTTCTTGGCTTTATTCTAGAATCAAGTGAACTTACAAGAATACAGTGGAGGAGGGAAGGGGTGGGCTCTCCTGTGTGATAGTTGGAGAACATATCAGTAAACTTTCCATATCTGTAATATAATTTTTATGAAAAACAACTTAGAAAAACTAAATATTTGTTTTGGCTCATAGTGCTGAAGGCTGTAGCCTGTGATTCTTATGGCCTTATGATACCTTGTCTATGCTGAGGTCAAATATCATGAAGAAGAATGTATGGATTGCTTCATGACAGCCAGAGAACAAAGGGACAAAGCCATGGGGTCCTAATATCCTCTTCAAGGCCATGCCTCCAATGACCTAATTTCCGTCCCTTACACTCCACCTCTGGAAAGTTCCCACCAGCTCCCCCTGGAGCTTCTGCTAAGGAGCATGTCCTGGACAACAATGAGTCCTTGGGAGAATGTTGAAATCCAATGCTCAGGATCCACAGAAAGCTCCAATGTTCATATCCTTCCCAAAATAAAAAAAATATTCAGTCTAGTATAAGTCCAAAAGTTGACTGAGACTCCATGAATAGCTGCTCAGCCATCTCGGGTGTATCAAAAGTTGTTCTGAATCTCAAATGTCAACACAGTGGCATAAATGCAACACAACAGAAAATATAAGAAACTCAGTACTTGGCAACATCATTAAGTAACTGACTAAGCATGCTTTTCCAAGAAGTCCTACTGTGTGCAATACTAAATGTTTTTATTCTCAAGGTCAGTAAGTACAAGTATTTAGTACAAAGCTAACTTTTAAAAATGAAGTAGTTAGGTTTGTTTTTTACAACTAAACTAAAGAAAACAAAATAGTAACATAAGAATAAACTTTTGGTGCTATTATGCTATTCTGCTTCTAACACTGGAAACTGTGACGGTTTGAAGGAGAATGGCCTCCAGAGGCTCATATATTTAACGATTTGTCGTTAAGCAGTGACACTATTTAAAAAGGAGAAGTGTATATGTGTTGCCTTATTGTAGGAAATATGTTTTTTGAGGTTTCAAAAGCCCATGCCATGCCCAGGTTTTCTCTGTTGGCTTTCAGATCAGGATATAGCTCTTAGCTAATTATTAAGTATCATAGCTGCCAGCTGCCATTTAAATTGATTAAATTATTTCATATATATGTATATATGGGTTGCCTTGTTCATGGTGTATCTTCACAGCAATAGAACCATATCTAAGACAGAAACAATTCTTGTAAATCCACTCTTGTGAAAATAGGTACTCTACAGTCACAACTGCCATGAGACTCACAGTCCTTTTTGAAGTGAGGAAGGCTATATAAGAACACACATACTTTTCTTCTCATTCAGAGGTACCCAGTTTTATTACCAGCACACACACCTGACAGTTCTCAACTTCCGTAACTCTAACTCTCAAGACTTCTAACTCTTCCAGCTTCTGCACAAAGTACAGGGCAGTAGAAATATACAAACACTGACACATGTGTGAACTTAAAATCTTGCTGGATAGCACTAGGCAAATTCTTAAAATAGAAATTATGTTTATAAAACAGAGTCTTTCACCAGTATTTTCCACTTTAAAAATATCCAATAGGTTCTTCACATTTATTACAAAGGAATTGAATTCTAGAACCTGCTGAATATCAACTAAAGACCCAGTATTGCTCCTGCATCATGCATTTTATTTATCAAGCAGCAAGCACGATAGAAGCTTAAAGGCTCATCCAACAGCTTGCAGAAGAAAGAATAAGGGACAAGCTATCCTATCCATATCCCGTATGTAGCTTCAATGGCCATCTTTCTTCTAGCCAAGGCTTCAAATTATATACAAATCACCAGAATGCAGACATAATGTCACACCAAGGCTGGCTGAATATAAAAACAGACACAGCAATATAGAGGGTATGAATTTAGGTCTTGGCCTATGCTTCCACAGGAGTTACATCTGACCCTACAGAAGCAACAGTCTGTTACCAGCAAAGGCTAGATGATGTCCCTGTTATAGGCTGCACCCTGGGGACATGTTGATGTCTGAGGGCTGTATAGAACTGGCCCCACCCCTCACCTGAGCATGTGGGAGAGCTGGCCCTGGAAACATGACAGCAGGAGAGCTGATCATGTCACTATTCAGCTGCAGTACTCAGGAAATTGGGCCTCACAAACTGCAGGAGGTGCAGGTGAGCCACACTAAAGCTATGAGCATGGCAGAGCTGGTTCTGCCACTCTTCTCCCATGTGGTGACATGAACAAGGGAGAGATACTCTCCTCCCCCCCTCACCTCTCAAAACCTGCAGCAGGAGTAAGACCCTTGGGTCATGAGAGCAGGAATACTGACCCTGCCCCTCATCAGCTGCAGCACTCATGAAAGCAGCCCCTGAACCTCCCCTAGGCAGCAGAGTAGAGATGATCCTGGAGGCAGGGGCATGGGTGAGCCAGCCCTGAGGGCATGAGTGTGGGAGGTCAGACCCTGCTACTTGTCTACTGTGTGGGAGCATGGGGAAGGAAAAGATGTACACACACACACACACACACACACACACACACACACACACAGCCCTTGCCACTTATGACAGGCAGATGAGATGTCCCTGCCCCTTACCTGTTGCAGCACTTGGGAGAGCTGGCCCTGCCCCTCACCTGGGCAGTACAATTGAGTGTGGAGGCTGCAGGTGATCCAGCCCAAGAACATGAGTGTGGGAAAGCCAGCCCTGCCTCTTGATTGCTGTGTCGTGGTATCAGCAAGGGAGAGATCCCCTCCCCAAAACTTTGTACCCTGCCATCTATGGCAAACAGAAGAGCTGACCTGGGGTTCATGAGAGCAGGAGAGCTGGTCCTGCTCCTCATTTGCTGCAGCATTCAGAAAAGCAGGCCCTATACATCACCTGGGCAGCACAGTAGAGCTGATTCTGATGGCAAGGGTAGTGCAAGCGAGCTGACCCTGAGGGTGTGAGCATAGGAGAGCTGGGCATGCAATGTGTCTGCTGTGTAGCAACCTGGGTGAACAAGAGATGCTTTCCCCCACCCTCACCCCTTTCCATCTATGGATGGCAGGAAGGCTGGCTCTGGGGTCATGAGAGCAGGAAAACTGGTCATGTCCCTCACCAGCTGCAATACCCAAGAAAGTGGGCCCTGCACTTCTCCTGGGAAGCAAGATAGGACCAGCCCTGTTTGTGTGGGTTGCTGATGTGCCAGCCCCAAGGATGTAAAAGTGGGCTGAACAGATTGAATACCTGTCAGACCCAGACCCAGGGTTTTGAATTGGCCCACCCCAGCATTTACCCTATTGATGAACTGCTGAAGTGTAAGAATGGGACTTCCAACAGAACCCAAACTACAGGATCTCCATGACACAGGGTAACAACAGGTATCTAAGAGGAGGCCAGGTCTGGTGAATTTGTTAAGCAGCTGAAGGTACTTGCTATCCAGTCTGATGATCTGAGTTCAATCCCCAGGAGTTCACATCATTGAAAGAGAGAACTGACTCACACAAATTGTCTTCTGTCCTCCACAGATACACAATAGTACACACAGTTCCACTCATATGTACATATAAACACACATACATACATACATACATACATACATGTAATTTTGCTTATAAAAGAGTCAAGGAGTGTGAAATTGGAAAGGACACCCAAGTTTGATGTCTGGCCTCAACATGTACACATATGGAGACAAGTCTTCATAAACACAAAGAGACACCCTGAGCCATGCACAATACACACAAGAAAGTACACAAAAGTAACATTTCAAATCAGTGTCAATATCAAGACTGCAAAAGACACCCAAAGGTCTGTCCTAACCCTGTGGTGGGTACTATGCAATGAGCAAATATATGACAGAGAGATGGGATAGACAGAGTATGTGGTAGAGAGATGGGAGAGAAAGTGAAGCTGCGTGGTTTGTGCACTGTGGAGAGCAGTGGAACTGGAGATAAGACTGTGGTTAGGAACAGGCTAATATGAGGAGCCTGTGAAAGTACTTGAAGCCATGGTTATGGATGTGCTTAAGAACCACCAAGAAATGTAGGTTTTTAAAGGCCTAAGTAAAGTTCAGCTGTTTTAACATAGATAGTTTCTCCCTCCAAAGTCTTCCTGGAAAAATGGAGTTAATGTCCTCTGGCCACATTTTCACTGGGTGTCTTCTCAGTAACTTAAAGGGTGAGTCTGGTTTCTGACCCTGTAGCTCCAACACAGATCCTCACAGGAGATGGCTGTGTAGTAATTTCTTCTGCAAATTTACCCCCACCATCTATAGACAAGCATCTTCTATCTCATTGAAACCTCCATGGAACATGCAGACAAATCTCCCAGGAGTGTTGTAGTTTTCATTTTGCTTCTTATGTGATTTTTCTGCTAGTGAGCACTTATCCATCACTCTACACCATCCACATTTCTTAGTGTAGCCAGAGATACACTTTTTACAATGAGGCAGGCCTGTTCCTATGCAGCCCACACAGGTAGAATCACATTCTTCATCTGTATATAACCCATGGACATTCTTACATTACTGTACATCACTTCATGGAGGCATCTCTGCCACATATTCTTCCACATCCACATGAATTCACCTCTCAGTACAGACTGAACCGGTCATTCCACTCTGGCTGCTAGCTGCATATTCCGGAATAAACAGGTCTGTTATCAGTCTCTTGGGAGTGATGAAATAAAAATTAATATTGTGAAGCTTAAAGGAGAGAGTTTTGTCTTATAATCCTACGGGTTAGAATTTAAAGATTAAAATGTGCACATAGCTAGTTTCTCCTTCACTTTCCTTGACTGGTAGGAAACCAGGTACTGCCTTGTTCATGTTACCTGTTGCATTGGTAACTCTCTCTAAAGAGGTAGTTCATAATCTATATGTCACAACCCCCAAAGACCATCAGAAAACACAAATATTTATATTGTGATTTATAAAATAGCAAAATTACAGTAATGAAATAGCAGCAAGAATAATTTTATGGTTGGAGTCACAACATAATGAACTGTATTAAAAGGTCACAGCATTAGGAAGGTTGAGAACTACTGTTCTAAAGACATTGTTTTACTATAATGACCTCTTAAAGGCAATGTCTGCAAACACAATGATATTCTGAGGTACAAGATGTTAGAATCTAAATGTATGAGTAAATCGTGACCCTAAGGAGTAAATTTCACATAACAAGATCACATTTCACTTAAGGCCAAAGAAAATGGCTTCTTACTAAGACCATACCTCAACCTGAGCTTCCTCTTAATCTTGGGAAAAAGTGTCATGTCTGAGTTTATCAGTTCTTTTTCCTGCTCAGCCTGCTAGTTGAGGTTGAAAGCTGAGAGTGAAACATCTTCCCACTACTCTCTATCCCTCCACCCTCCCAGGAGACAATGCCCATTTTTCTGCTTGATTTATAGATGGTACAGCCTGTCTTGGAGCCCTACCTATATAGCTACTTAGAAAAGCATGTGTCTCCAACATAAGTGTTCAGTTGTCTGAGTCCAATTGGTTTCCATCTAGTTCTGGATTCTTCTTTCAAAGTGCTTTTGCCCAGCTAACCACCTTGAGATTACTATCCCATTCACACCCCTAGACCCCATGGTGCTTTTCTTTCAAATCTGTTCTGTGATGCTCATTCCGAACAACCACAGATAACAGGCAATGCACAGGCAAAATTCACCTCCTCATGTCAGAACCTTCAGTTTTCATAGAAAATTCTATTGAGGTGTTCAAGACAGAGCATCAGATTTGCTGGTTATTGGGCTACTACCTCAAAAATGTTTACTATTGTTCTAGACTCATTTTTATTGTTTGTTTGGTTCCTTATACACACTTACCTACAATTATAGTCATGTTGCTTTCTGAGAAGTTCTTTTTACTCAATTGGATTTTCTCTTTTCACTTGGTTGGGAAGAAGGAAATCAGTGGGACATTACACCGAGCTTTCTTCCTTATGCCCATTTACCACAGGCTCTGATCCTGTTCTACCTCCTTATGAGCTGGTAAACAATTCCTTAATCCTCTTGTGGCTGCACACAAGACAGCTTATCATCACAAGTGAAGAAATTCTATTAGTCCCCAAACAACAGAGCCTGTTAGTCTGGCTTACTTTGTAAACATTTCTCATCATAAGAGAAGCAGGTAATCCCTGCAGGTGTCCAGGAAGTAAGACAATCCACCTCAACAGGTGTTTGCACTGAAAGAAAGTCAACAGGCAAGGAAGATGTGATCTGAGATTTATTCTTGCTCATGGACAATGCCAAACTGTAATAATGTTAAATAATATTAGTCATTGCACATGTTCCCAGAGTCCTTGCCTTACATTAAATGCAGAGCCCATCTATAAGCAAATGTCTTCTGAGCATTGATTATTGAGAAAATTCTGCTAAGCAATTATTTGACTACAGAAGAGTTTCTGAGCTGATCTCAGAAACTTCCCGCTTCATTTCTGCCTCTTATAAATGACTCTCTTGAAGCACTCAATGTACTCTTCATTCAGTAGAAAGCAAAGCACTGATTTTAAGCATAGAATCTAAAATTTTCAATGAAATCCTTTTGATTTAGAACAAAACCCAAATTATCTCCAAGTTTCCCAGACTTGCCTTTCTACAGTCATCCTGTGTCATGAGCCCCTTATGACTGCCCACATTCAGGTTTCCTGTGAATCCTGCTTAAGTTCCAACCCTGGGGTTTAGAATCTGCTGCTCCTTCTGCCTGCACAACCTTTGTCACAGCATTCGCCATCACGGGTCTCTCAAGTCTCAAAGAATTTATCATCTGACTTCCTGACCATCAACCCAGCATTCCCATTACTCATTGGCTCTCCCTATTTATTTATTTATTTATTTATTTATTTATTTATACAGCATAGCACCTGCTACAATCTTATGTATTGTTACCTGTGTCTTTGCATTGAAGTAGAAGCTTCTCATCATGACATCAATGCTCATACCAAGGCTAGCACATAGAAAGTACTCATTCATCATTATATACATTGATCTATGGAAGACATACAGATAGGAAGCTGTTATGAAAATCTCATGTTTATGGCATTTGAATAAAACTGAATTACTCTATAGTTTTGTACTATGAATAATTACCATCTGTAGGCATAACATTTATTAATTTATTTTTAGGCATAAATTTTTTGCATCCTATTTTAATAAGAGTTCAACCTCTCCTATTGCCTACTATCCATCAGAGGTAGTAGAAGAGAAAATTTATTAGGATATGGGGGAAGTGGACCTGTTTAGCTCTACTTCTTTGAGGATGAGCTCAATCTTCTTTGTCAGCAGTTCAGTCTTACAGCAAACACCAAATACAAATCAGCAGCTGCAGACTGGTCCTCTCAGCAGGTAGACATCCCACATGATCCAGCGTCTATAGTTCAATCCTGAAGAAACCACAAGACTCACCAACTGGCCTGAGGCCACTGAAGCAACAAGAAGCCTCGATCTTTGGCTAGTTTCTCTCAATAGCAGTGTTACCACAAGTGGCGCTCAACAGTGTCATGCAAAGCAAACCAACACATGGATATCATTAGCAAAGAATAGCGAGGCAGAAAAAAATCAAGCAATGCTTCAGTTCCCACTGTCTGTGAAGTCATATTTATGCCCCTTCATCACACATCCTTTTACATGTGTGTAAAACGTCTCTACAGCAAAGCATCCTTTCACCCGTGTCTGCTTCAGGAAAACAGTCTTTCATGTGTCTGCCTTAGTAAAACATACTTTCACCCGTGTGCCCCAGCAAAACGTCATTTGACAAAACTGACATTCCAAAGAAACTAGAAGTTTCTACTTCAGCCATCTTTTCTACTTCACAGACCTCACAAGCTGCTCATTCTTTTCAAATGTGTCCAGATGAGAATGGGACTCTAGCCTTACTCTGGGCTTTTCCTTCTCAGAATTCATTCTATTCCCTCTTGGTAAGTCCAGTGAGAAGTTCTGAGGCATTTGTACATGAACAGTAGAACTCACGAGTATGGCATCTTCTTAAACCACATTTTGTAATATCAAGTTTTCGTCCATATTATCAGTGTCAATGAGCATCCAGAACAGTTTGAAGAAATGGCCAATAAAGAGAAAGTGTACTTTTTTTTTCAACTCTCCCCTCAGGATTAATACACTCTTGGAGTCAACTGAGGTCAGACACATGTATTCAGAGTCTTGATGCTTTAAACAAATATTTTAGAAGGTAATTGACTTTCAAAAATGTTTAAATATAACTTGATAAGTTCCTAAGATTATTAGTTTAGCATTTTAAAATGAAGTTCAGTTAAATAATTATTTCAGCTAGTCTAACTTTGTTTTACCCAATGGATCAAGGATACGAAATTTTATATATTCAACATAAAATTCAGAGATGTTTAGAACTGTAATAACATTAGGGAGACAACAATAGTGTCTAAGAAACTTTGGGCCTCAAATGTTTGACTTCTGACTCTGAGCCAGCTGCCCAGCTCTAAGTGGGGTTTTGAAATTCTCATTCTCTTACCTGAAAATTTTCTTACTTTAAAAATTAAGATACATAGTGGGCAGACTTTGGTAAAAACCTTTTAAATTATAGTAAGATGATAAAGTATCCAGACATCTGGCTCAGTGTAGATCAGGTTTTAGTGAGTATTATGGTTTTATCATTTAGCTTATGTAGTAGTTTAAATATGCTTGGCCCACAGAGTGGCATTATTAGGAAGTGTGGCCTTGATGAAGAAGTATGTTATTCTGGGGGTGGGTTTGGGGACCCTCCTCCTAGCCACATGGGATTCAGTCTTACCCTAGATGCCTTTGGAACAAGAGGCACTCTTGTGGAACAACTCTCAGCCCCTCCAGTGCCATGCCTGCCTGGATGCTGCCATGCCTCCTGTCATAATGATAATGGACTGAACTTCTGAACCTGTAAGCAAGCCCCAATTAAATGTCCTTAATAAGAGTTTCCTTGGTCATGTTGTCTCTTCACAGCAATGAAACCCCAAGACAACTTATTTCATTGGACAAGTCTTCAAATGGTAATTACAAAAAAACCAGTAAGACCAACGTGGAAAATCTAATTTTTAAAGTTTTTATGTGATTAAATTGAAAATAGAACATCAACGTTGTACTAGTATAAATGTAGATCTAGCCTACATGATTTAAATAAAAACCATGGATTTAGAAAATAAACTACACAGGACCTCCAATGGCACTGCCCATAATAATTTGTAAGCAACTATGCCTGAGGAAGGACTCCCAAGGTGTGTGTGCGTATCTTGCTAAAATGATAGCACAATATCCCATCCTCATGATTTTAGGTAAATCATATTTCTTGACATTACAAATCTTTGAGGGATGTCTCTATCTAGGTGATTGACAGGTTCCTTAAGATTAACTCTTTTAAAAGGGGGAAAGTGGTATGTCTGCTGTTTTATAATGTTCAAACACAATTCTAACCCCCTAAAAAATAAATAATAGTTTATTCTCTAGTAAAATAAGAGTGACCATAGCCCTGAAACACAGATTTAAGCTATCTTGAGCTACATGTTCCAATGAAGTAGAGTTTAGTAAAAGTTCTATGTGACAGAAAAAAACAAAGTTGTAAATCAATGTACTTTTTAAAAATGTCAGTGGAAACTTTAGTTAGATGCTACACGAAGGGAGGAATCCTCTGATGTAGACCTGCGATGCTTTCTGATGGCATTCTTAGCAATTTGGTTCATGAAAGTTGGGTGTTTTGTTACATTAATACATCTTAAAGGGTTTTAATTGTTACTCACAGGATATAAGGTGTAGGTGGGCAATGCCTATTTAAAGGGCCCAAATAACCTGCAACATTCTAACCTAACCATCATCACTGAAGTCCTAAGCAGTTAATTAGCCTTGCAAAGGTTTAGTAGAAGGTATGTCTTCTAAATTTCATGACACAAGACAAGTCAGATACAAAACTTTTGATTAAAAAAATCATGTAGTAGTGCAAAGCCCTGCTATCTCTACATGCCTTCCTTTCATTCAGTATTTCAAATCTGTGGAGGATGCTTCCCAAATTCTTTCACGTGGCATTTCAAATACCATGTGAAATTGGGACACATGGGAAATTTCCCCTTCTTTAAGTTAGTGTTTTACCAGGATAAGAAGGTGGAGCCCACAGCTAATTAGTTAATTTTCAAGGGCCCCCATGCCTACTAATATCTGACTCACTGCCTAACAAAGGAACAGAACCCTGGCTCCGGGGGCATGTGGAGCTCTCAGGGAATCTGGTGGCACTCATATAAAGGCAAGCACACCCTTGTTTCTTTCTTTACCTCTGCATTGCTCTGCAAAACTGGTGCCTGTGTAGCCTGATCTATGGCCCGCCCTAAGCAGGCTCCTATATTTAGGGGAGGAGAGAACAGGATTAATGTAGAAACTGCCCACAGGTTTCCCCTAAAGGTGGCATGCTTCTGGCAGAACTCAAGAGCTATCCTGGAAGAACAGTCTAAAGAGAGTGAAGTCATCAACTGACAACAACCAAGGAACAAAGGTCAAGGTACAGAAAGGTCCTCACTTGAAATCCTGTGAGTATTACTGTCTTCCTGGGTTACTCTTGAGGACAGAAAGTAAGGTCAGGAAGAAGGGTAGGGGTGGTCACTGTTTCTAGCAGAGAAGGGTATACTACATTTCCAATGATGAAGGACAAAAGTATTGTTTTGCCTCTAGCCACAAGTTTCTCAAGTTCTGGGTTCCATTGATCTTATTGTTAGTTTTAAGACCAAGGCTTAGTTGAAGGATTTGCAGAAATCCCTCGATCAAGAACTGCCAAGTAATCCCTTCCCTGAGGGAAGAGACACCAAGGTTAGATGAGTCCACCATAAAGCAGGGCCAAGATCTCCTCAGTGGATGATACTGGCACAAGTTCTGTCCACATTCTGCCTGAGGGGCTACCATGTGCTAGCCGTTCTGAAAGGAACCAAAGTGTTGCCTGATTTGGGAAGCTCAGGAGCGCTGACTGCAGAGTCCAGGCTGAGCCACAACTTTCTGTGCTTCCCTCTCCCGAAGAAAGATTAGCTTCCTTTTTGCTCTTCTCAGGAGGAACTCAGGCCTTGGTTGCAGACCTTTGCATCTGGCTACCTTGGTTCCCAGGAAAGTTTATACAGCTATTTTCCAAGGACGGTATAAACACAGGTACCTAAGAGCCTCTCAGGATGCTAAAGACTTGAAAAGTTATGACATTCCAAGAACGCAAGAGAAACTGAAAGGGTATCTTCCAGAAGTACCCGGATCTTAGAATCCCTAAGAGCATTCTCCTTTAAGTCAGAGACAGGTTGATCTGAGGAAAGCACCCTTACATGTTACAAGCACAAAGGTATTTGTTTCATGGAGAAAGGACTTAATTGCCTGACACAACCGAGTTCATGGGTCTTCCTGTGATCTTCTGATAGCCTCGGAGCAGAACACTGCCCAGCCCTGGGATTTGATAATGAAAGTGAAGAGAACAGTCCCTGATCTCCTTGAAATCATGCCACTGGGCCACTGCAAGGAGGCTTTTTGGTTTTTTACCCTGGCATGGGGCCACACAGAAGAGAACAGTGACATAGTAAATAGGGAGATTAAGATGCAAGAACATCTATGATCTGGTGGGAAGCATTCACAGTCCCACAAGAAGGTGACTTGGACCCAGCCATCTGCAGGAGTTCCTGAAGTCAGAGCCCTAGAGTGGCTCCAGCTCCAGCATGGATCTGGGGATTCTAAAACTCCCAAGGTTGTCCAGGATGAAACCCTCACCCTCCAAGAGCACAAGGGAGCCGGCTCTGTACCAGTGTTCTTTTCCCACAGAGAATTCACAGACCAGGCTATGTCATAGTAATTGATGCAGGCTAAGCAGAGCTAGGCAGGAAGCAAGCTATTACTCAAGGTAGAAAAAGATGCCTCTAAATGTCATGGGTGGATAGCTGAGGTGAGTCACTTAACAGCTACAGCAGGAAGCAGGCCTTCATTATATGGTGTCATTGCACTAGCATTGCCAAGCTTTTCAGACATAGTTCTCGAAGCTAAAAGGCAGAACTAGTTTAATCATAGAGTTAAATTCAAGTTTTCTTAAGTATCGCTGTTTTTCTATGTCATTATTTTCTTTTCTAAACTGAATGTGCTCACATTCACTATCAGTTTAAGAGTTTTTTCTCTAAGAAAATGTAATTTGTTTTCTGTCTTAGTATAAGAACTTGAAAAAACAAACTAAAAACCTTAACACAAATATCCTGGATAGTCCTTCCTGTCTATTTACAAAATACAGGGTCTTTACTTAACACACAAATAAAAGATTAAGGAGCTTCCTGCTCAGATAACAAAGCAGAACTTGAAAAGTCCTCCTACAACAAACACTAGGAAACTGGATATGTATAGTAACATCCTCTTTACCCAGAACTGGGTGTGAAGGCAAAGGACATTTCAAGTGGACTCAGCTTTGAGTATAGCAGGCTAAACAGCTACTCCATGGGGACATGGCTAAAATGCCAAGTGGAGCTACATTTACAATATTTTTAAATTATAATATAATTACATTATTTTCCCCTTCTCTTCCCTCCCTCCAATCTCTCCTATGGTCTCTTTTACTTTAGTTGTTGTTACACATACACACACACACACACACACACACACACTCACTCACACATACACACGCATGCGCACACACACAAACGCTCCTACATGTATAAAAACAATCAGCCCAGTTACTTGTATAACGTTACTTGTGTGTATGGTTTCATGTTGACCACTTGTATTGCAAAATCCACATGGGGATGAAAGGGGGTCTTTTCCCTAGGGAAGACAATTTCTCCCACTCTTAGTTTTCCTTACCACAGGGTTTTAATGCCGTGAGTGTCAGCACAGAAAAGCCTTGTAGCATTGGAAACTGGAAATAAATGGCTTGGTTCAAACATGGATTCTTCAAAGGACTCTGGAGAAAAGTGGTCCCCTTGGAGAAAGAGAGAGGTTCTGTGGCTAAGAGCTTCTCAACCATCCATAACTCCAGCCCAAGAGCATTCAACACCTTATTCTGGTCTCCTTAGTCACTGAGCAAGCACATGGTACAGACATGCATATACTTATACCATTAAATAATTTTTAAATGGTCATCTATGAGCAAAAGTGGAGACTCAGATGTAGATGAATAAATTTCTTCTCAGTTCTGTAAGCCATGCAGCTCATCTGTTCCCGCAACCTCAAAGACAGCAGTCAGCACAAGAGTAAATTGCAAGTTAGCAATATCCTGAATCTTCATTTCCTGTCCTGAGCTTCTCTAGAGATAGAAGCCTTCAACAAAGCTGTAGTACTAGCCCCTATAGAAATAAACTTACTATCTTAAACCCTACTCATCAGGGAAAGGAAATGTATTAGAGTCCTAAGACTTCCTAAAAGAACCCAAGGAGTGGTGAATGCATATAATCTCAGATTTTAAGAGGCTAAGTCCTAAAACAAAACAGAGGGATTACATGTCTGAGGCTAGCAGGCTATGCAATGAATCCAGACCAGCCTATTTACATGTCTTGATACTGTCTCAAAACAAAACAAAAGACCCCTAGGACTTCAGATAATAAGATAAGAGAGTGTGCATACATAGCCTTTGATACTTATATTTAAAAACATAGATTAATCTTAACCCAAAAATATGGAAGAGCAGAAATCCTGAGGTAGACATTGCTGCAGAATTAGTTCTCTAGGTTGTATAAAAAACTTAAAACATGTCCAGTGACGCTTTGTGGAACTAGCCAAACTCATAGGAAAATCAGACAGCTATAATAGAAACAAGAGAAGAGCTTCTTGGGATAGGGTCACTCTTGACTAGAGATGAGTACTAACATAACTCATTCCCATAGAAAGTAGGGAATCAAATAAGAGCAAACACAGAAGAGTGACCTTGTAGAAGAGGGATAATTCACAGACCCCTGTGTTGGTGTGGACATGGCAAAGGATGAGAAGAGTTATTGTGGATTGCTGTCTATGTGCAGGTAAGGGAAGGTGAAATATAAGGCTAGAGTCTGTGATTGGGCAAAGAAAAAGGAAGCTGGGGCCAAGAGCTTCAGAGAGAGAGAGGACGGGGGCAGAAGGAAAGGGACGAGAGAAGATGGAGGAAGAGGACCAACAGAATCCACGTGGTTTGAAATAGCCACAGGTAGCCATGAATATCATAGAAGCGCTATAGAATAATATAGGGCAATCTAGGTGGGCAGCTTGTGTTTATACCAACTGAGTTTTGAGTTCTTTGAATGGGCATTTTGTGAGCTGAGAATTTACTGTTATAAATCTGACTGATAATTTACAAGCCTCTGGAGTTTTGATTTTACTAGGTTACAGGAATTTGTGACAGCTAGCCCCAGGGGATGGATGACTGGTAACAGTGTTTCAGTGGCAAGCGAACCAGGATAAGTTGGGCAGATCACCGCATGGGATAACCATGGGGCTGGGGAGACTGTCATGGCCTGAGGGTAGCCCGTGATAATGTGGATTGATTTTTAATAATAACACGCAACAGTTCAAACTACAAGTTATTCCTGAAAATTTGAAATGACAAGTTGCCTGTCACATATACATGCAGCTCATATTCACATTTCATAATCAGTGGGATGAACAAATTTTATTAATTTGATTTCTTTCTCAGTTAATTTGGATAAAGGTTTGTCAATCTTGTTAAATTTTTCAAATAACCAACTCTATGTTTCATTGGTTCTTTGTGTTGTTGTTTGGTTTGTTCTATTTCATCAGTTTTAGCACTGATTTGGTTCTCTCTTTGTGTCTAACATTTGCCTGTTTCATTTTCTTTTTGAGTCAGGGCCTCACTATATAAGGCCAGTTAACCTAGAACTCATTATATAGACCAGGAACTCACAGAGATCTGCCAGCCTCTGCCTCTCCAATGCTGGGGTTAAACGAGTGTGCCAAAATTTCTTGCTTTCCTGCTTTTGCATTGGTGGGTTGTTCATTCTTGTTTTTCCAAGGTCTTTAGATATAACATTAAGTTATTCATTTGTTATATCAAAAATTTATGTAAGCATTTGGTGCTACAAACTTTCCTTTGGAAAGGCCTTCATTGTGTCCAAAAGGATTTACTATGTTGTGTTTTCATTTCATTCAATTCTATAAAGTTTTAAATTTCCTCTTTTATTTCTTCTTTAACCCAGTTATCACACAATAGGATATCTATGGGTTCATAAACTTTCTGTAGTTTCTATTGCTGTTGATACCCAGTTGTACCCTATTATGGTCAGGCTGAATTCATGGTGTTATTTTCATTTCCCAATATAGTTTTTAGTTTTATTTTTGAGATTATAATTTAATTACAATTTTTCTCCTTTTCCTTTCCTCCCTTCAAAATTTCCCATATTCTCTTCTCCATTCTCTTTTACATTCATAATGGTTTTTTACTAATTGTTATCAAATGTATAAATATATGCTCCTAAATACAACCTGTTTAAACCATATGAGGTCAGGTGTATGTATGTTTTCAGGGCTGCTTGGCACTAGACAGTAGTTGGTATATACTTCCCTGTGGAAGACCACCTCTCCTACTCCTAGATTTCCTACAGTTCTTTATGTAAGATTAAGGTCTCATGGATTTTCCCCCTCCAGTAGTTTGGGCAATAATGTTGGTGAAACATTTTGATATTAATAGATATATACTAACTAATATATTCTGATATTAGTAGAAGATACAATTTCACAGCAAAGGCACTGATCCTCTGTATCTTACAACCTTTCTGCCCTCTCTTCTGAAATATTCCCAGAGCCTTAAGCATGGTAGAATATTGTAGATGTAGCAATAGGAATGAGATTCTACAACTCTGCATTTTTATTTGTTGTTTTCGGGATCTCTGTCTTTTATATGAGAAGTTGATGAGAAGTGAAGATTAAACTTATCTGTGGGTATAAAAACGTGCTTCAAGTTCTAATATGTGGTCAAATATGGATAAAGTTCCATGGGCTCATGAGAATGTAGTGTATTCTTTAGTGTTTGGAGAGGATATTCTGTAGATATCTGTTAGGTCCGTTTGGTTTATAATTTCTTTTACCTCAATATTTTTTTGTTTAAGTTTTGTTCAGTTAATTTGTCTGTTGGTCAGAGTAAGTAATTGAAATCATATACTATAACAGTGTTGGGAGCATGGTTGGTTTTATTTCTAATTATATATGTATGTATTAATTAATTTTCTATTGCTGTGATAAAATGCCAGAACCAAGCCAACTTAAAGAAGAAGTGCTTGTTTGGGCTTATGGTTTAAGAGGGATACGAGTCTTCTCAACATCATAGAAAACTAGCATGTGTGGTGACTGAACATCAAACTGAGGGCTCACATCTTGAACCATAATCAGGAAGCAAGAGAGAACAAACTGGAAGTAGAGAGAGATCTTAAGCTCTCAAAGCCTACTCAGTTGAATACTTCCAACAAAACTACACCTACTAAACTGTTCCACCAGCTGGAGACCAAGTATTCAAATGCCCAAGACTATGAGGCTGGGGCCTTTCTCGTTCAAATCAACGTACTGCTTGGTGCATGTGTGTTTAGATTTACAATGTATTTTGAAAGAATTCTTCCTTTAATGAACATGAATTGACATTCCTTATTTTATTAGACTAATTTTGCATTGTTGTCTGTTTTTTCCAACACTAATCTAGCTATTATGTTTTGTTCATTAGTTCCATTTTCTTCATATAGCTTTTTCTAGTCTTTAAGTGTGTATCAATAGGCATGAGGTATGTTTCCTGGAGGCATCAAAGTGATGATTCCTACTTCCTAGCTCAGTCTGTTAATCTGTGTCTTTTTATTGAAGAATTGAAAACATTAATATTAAGGGTGATTATGGAACAATTAATTCCTGTCACTGTGTTTTAGAATAATTCATTCCCTCAGACCTTATGCTTATGGTTATCCTTCGTTCCCAGTATCCTCCGTAGATATGGACTGGTGGTCATACACTCCTTTAATCTGCTGTTATCATGAGATGTTTTTGAGCCTTCAATTTTAATACAGTTTTGCTGGGTATAGCAGTCTGAGTTGGCACTTTTGGTCTTTAAGAATTTAAAATACATCTTTCCATGCCTTTTTAGCTTTAAAGGTTTTTGTCTAATAATCAGGTGGTATACTGATGAGCTTTCATTTATAAGTGATTTGATCTTTTTCTCCTAAAACTGTTAATATTATTTCCTTAGGTTGTGTTTTTAATGTTTTAACTATAATATGTCCAGGGGAATTTCTTTTCTTGTCTAATCTAAATGTAGTTTTGTAGGCCTCTTATACATATGGGTAGGTATCATTTTCTCCTGGTTTGGGAAAATTTTCTTTTATGATTTTATTGAAACTATTCTCTATAACTTTTTGTTTTGTTTTGTTTTGTTTGTTTTTTCCAGACAGAGTTTCAATCCATCGGCCTCTGCCTCCCAAGTGCTGGGATTAAAGGCATGCACCACCACTGCCCAGTTCTCTATAACTTTACTATGCTATTAGTCACTTATTTCTATGGTTATAGTATTTGGAGTTTTTCAATATTGTCCCTGAGTTTTTCAGTGGGAGAATTGGTATTTATGTTTGTATTTCTTTCTAAATTTACTACTAATTTTTTCTGAGTTATCCAATTCTTCTACCTTGCCCTTCAGCCCTATTTTTTCTATTTTTTACATGTTCCACTCTATTGGTAAGGTTTACCATTGGGAATTTTGTTTGGCTTATTGAGTTTTTCATTCTTAGCATAATTTTAATTTGAGTTTTCTCCAGCAATTATATTTTCTATAATTCTATTTTTGTTTCTTGAATTGACTTCCTTATTTTTCATATCTTTGTATTTATCTTATTTGAGTTGTTTCAACATAATTGTAATCATTCTTTTGAATTCTTTTCTAGAAATTCTTCTGGGTAAATTTCATTAAATGTTGTTATTAAGGGGCTAATGATTTGTACATGAGACTTATTGGCTTGATCTTTCATGTTGTTTCTGTGCTTGCAGTGGGAAATGCATATCTGGAGCTAGTTTACTGGTTTGTCTTTTGTTCCCCTTTCATTGGCAGTTTTTACTTTTTTTAAAAATTAAGTGCCCCCTTTTTCTTTCCAAGGTAACATTTACAATGTTCATTGGAGAACTAAGTCACAGTAGGTTTGAGATGTCATTTTTCTCTGTGAGGCTTATATTTATGGTGGTATGCTTTACCTCAAGTTCTCTTCAGAGGCTTGCTATTATTCTATGTCAGTTAGGGCCTGTCTGGATCTCATACTTTCTCTGTGATTTATGAAACTCTACACACACCTGAGGGCCTAACCCTGATCTAGTCTCCATCATGAGTATGCAGCTTTCAAGAAAATCAATGGGTGTTATGGAACTCCAAAGTACTGGTAGGCTCTGTCCCAACCCTGGGTCCATACTTCACTGAAGCCATTTGGATGTATAGAAATTTCCATAGATATGTGATCTTAATTCAGAATCAAATTCCTCTGTAGTATGTTCTAACCAGCACAAGACCATTCCATTTTTTCATTGTCCAATGATATATAATGTTGATACTTTTGAAGGATTCAAGTCAGTTATCCCATATCATGTTCCTTACTCTCATGTATCTAAGTGTGTCTTCATGATGATATTCAAGTTAAATATTGTCACTAAAACATTTCTCAGACCATGATGCTGATATACGATTGTGCTGCAGTAGACAAAATGTCAAGGACTCTCATTACTACTGATTCTAATTCAGAATACATGGTATTACAGAGTATCTTGCCAAATATCTTCATTATATGGGACATTTCCTCTTAGAAATCTGAATTGTATGAATATCCTATTTTTGGTTTATTTTTACTCATTATTATTAGGATGTATTCTATTTATTATACCTATACAAACATATTTGAGAAAGTTTATTCTTAATAGCAAAAGGAAGAATGAGACGGAAAACATTGTAATGACAAGCGGATGAAGATAAAAGGCTATATCTAGAAAATACTGACTAAAGATTATATATGAACATTTTTATATCAGACAAACTAAGCTTTAAAGGAAAAAGATCAAACAATTCGTGGGAGGCTGAGACAAGAGGGCAAGGCCAGCCTGGGCTATATAGCAAATAATCGGCCAGCTCTAGGGTACAGGGAAAAAACTGTGTCTTGGTCACATTTTTATTGCTATAATAAGACACCAAGCCAATCTATAAAAGAGTTTATTTGGTCTTATGACTCCAGAGTGCTAGTCTACTATGGCAGAACAAAGGAATGGTGATTAACAGCTGGAACAACAGCTGAAAGCTCACATCTTGTGGATCGACCAACAAGACTCAGAGCCACACTGGAAAAGGCACAAATCTTTGAAACCTCAAAGTCCACCCTCAGTAATATACATCCTCCGACAAGGCCATAACTCCTAAAACTTCCCAAATAGGGCCACCAACATGAGATTAAGAATTCATACATATGAGCACCACAGGAACCATTCTCCTTCAAACAGTCACATTCTACTCCTTCACCCCTCTCAGGAGCCATAATATAAATATCATACCATAATTATAATATCACACTATATTATAATATAAAATTTATTTAGTCCTAGCTTAAAAGTTCCCATAGTCTTTCAGTATCAATACTGTTTAAAAGTCCAGCATTAAAAAGCACTTCTAAAACTCAAAACAATCTAATTTTAATCTCCTATAAAATAAAAAACCAAATTATATATTTCCAATACATGATGGCACAAAATGTGTATTACTGTTCTGTACAGAAGAAATGGGGACAAGGTGAGGAGATTCTGGAACAAAAGAAGGCCACAACACATCAGGCCACACGCTAAATCCTGTAGCTCCATCTCTGATATCAAAGGACTTACATGGCTCTTCCCTTATGTGTCAGATCCCAAAGAAATGGAGAAGTCTCACTCAGTACTTGAGGCTCTTATCAGCACTTCTCACCTCCTCTACCCTAAACCTCTCCATTACAGAGACTGGGCTTCCCCCCTGTCCCACCTTCTTTGATTCCTATATAACATCAGTCATTTTAGTTAATTTGTTTCTTGGTCTCTGGGTTCCCAGGCACCTTTTCTGTTGTTGCTTTTTAGGAGAAAATTCTTTAAGTCTCTACCTCCTTGTGCCTTCAAAACCAGTTTCATCTGAATGATTCTTACACATTGCCTTGTCCAGCTGCAACACAAGGTACAAACTTGAATATCTTTGGAACAGAGCTTCTTTGCTCTCTCAGAAAACACTTCCCAGAATAGTTTCCCTGACCTCAGATTTACTACAGAGCAATAATGATTAAAAAACAAAAAAACAAAACAAAACAAAAAACAAAAAAAAAACTGCATGGTATTGGTACAGACAGGCACATTGATCAATGGAGTAGAATTGAAGAGCCAGAAATAAAACCACACACTTACGGACACTTGATCTTTGACAAAGATGCCAAAAATATACAGTGGAAAAAAACAAAGCATCTTCAATAAATGGTGTTGGTCTAACTGGCTGTCTGTATGTAGAAAAATGGAAATAGACCCATATTTGTCACCTTGCACAAAGCTCAAGTCCAAGATGATCAAGGAACTTCAACATAAAATCAGATACACTGAATCTAATAGAAGAGAAACTGGGGAAGAGCCTTGAACTCATTGGCATGGGGGGGTAAATTTCCTAAACAGAACTCTAATGGCTCATGCTCTAAGATCAAGAATTGATAGATGGGACCTCATGAAACTGGAATGCCTTTGTAAAGCAAAGGACATAGCCAATAAGACAAATCAGCAACCTACAGATTGAGGGAAAAATAATCATTAACCCCATATCTGATAGAGGGCTAATATCCAAAATATATAAAGAAATCAAGAAGCTAACCACCAAAAAAACCAAACAATCCAATCAAAAAAATGGGGTATCGAACTAAACTGAGAATGCACAACAGAGGAATCTCAAATGGCTGAGAAGCACCTAAAGAAATGTTCAAAGTCCTTAATGATCAGAGAAATGCAAATCAAAGTGACCCTGAGATTCCACCTTACACCCATCAGAATGGCTAAGATCAAAACCTCAGGTGACAACACATGTTGTCAAGGATGTGGAGTAAAGGAGCATTCCTCCATTGCTGGTGGCATTGCAAACTGGTACAACCACTCTGGAAATCAATCTGGATGTTCCTCAGAAAACTGGAAATAGATCTACCTAAAGACCCAGCAATAACACTCTAGGGAATATACTCAAAAGATGTCCTACCATGCTACAGGGGCATGTGTTCCACTATGTTCATGGTAGCCTTATTTGTGATAGCCAGAAGCAGGAAACAACCCAGAGGTCCCATGACCTTCTCATCCCCTACTTGGGATGTAGAAGAAAGAAATCACAAGTCGGTATGGAGGGACAGAGGGACCCGGAAGGGAAAGTGGATGGAAGGTTAGGGGAGTTGAGGGAAACCTGATATGGTATTGGGTGAGGGAAAAGGACTGAAGTCCTGAGAGCCAGCAGAAAGAATGGAAACAGGCAACCTCGGGAGGTAGGAGGTTGGGGGAACCCTCCAGAATGCACCAGTCCTGGGAGATAAGAGACTCTCAGGACTCAAAGAGATGGACCTTAGATGAAATGTCTGACAGTAAGGAGAGGAATCTTATAGAGCCCATCTCCAGCAGAAAGACAGGGCATCAAATGAGGGAGGGGGTTGCCATCCCATAGTCAAAGCTCTCAATTATAATTGTTTCTGTCTGAAAGAACTACAGGGATGGAAATGGAGAGAAGCCTGAGGAAAATAAGGTCCAGTGACAGGCCCAAAGTGGGATCCAGCTCAATGGGAAGTCCCAAGGCCTGACACTATTATTACTGAGGCTATGGAGCTCTCACAAAAAGGGATCTAGCATGACTGCCCTCCAGAAGACTCAACAAGCAGCTGAAAGAGTCTGATGCAGATATTTGCACCCAACCAACGGACAAAAGCTGTTGACCCCTGTGGTTGAGTTAGGCAAAGGCTGAAAGAAGCTGAGGAGGAGGGTGGCCCTGTAGGACGACCAGCAGTCTCAATTAATTTGGACCCCTGGGATCTCTCAAACACTGGACCATCAACCAGGCAGCATATACCAGCTGATATGACACATATACAGCAGAGGACTGTCAGATCTGTGTTCAATCAGAGATGATGCTCATAACACTCAAGAAACTGGAGGCCCCAGGGAGTTCAGAGGGTGGGAACATCCTCGTGGAGACTGGGGGTGGGGAGGAGATATGGGATGTGGAACAATCAGAGGGTGGACCAGGGGGAAGGAGGGAGAATCTGGAGTGTAAAAAAATTAATTAATTTAAAAAAAAAAAAAAAAGATTTCACCTCAGTGATGCTGGTCTCTTCTTAATGATTGCTAATTTCTTAGTTCCAGCTAATTAACATTAGTTGTCCCTGTAATCCTTCTCCTCTTAACCCTAAATCTAGGGCTACCTGTCCAAAGCTGTTGAGTTCTGCTGCTTGTTGGGGCTAGAATATTCTCCTTTGTCCTATTACCTCATCTCCAGCTTTCTGTTTTCCAATTCCTTTACTGCCTAATCTTGGCTGTCCTGGAATTTACTCTGTAGACTGACCTTAAACTCTGCATGTCTTTGTCTCCTTCATTCTGGGATTAAAGACGTGTAGTGTACCACCACACCTAGACCTAAGCTTTTCTCTACTTGCTCAGTACCTTTAACTCAGAGACCAGCTTGCCTCTTTCTCCTAGGATTAAATGTGTGTTCTACCATGCTGGGGCCTAAGTTTTTCATGGCCACTATGTTTCAAGATCTGAATCAAACGATTGTGTCATTCAGCCTCAACTCCTGGATCATAGTTGTGCTGTCCATTTCTGGATTGTATAGCTAATAGTAGTTTTGTGTAATTAGAAAAAGAAAAGTAAAGTAAAAAAAAAAAAAAATCAAATGAAAACAATAACCAAGTAATAATAATGCCTAGGTAAAACTGTCCCTTGCTTAACTGTAAAAGCAAAAACAATAGCTACAGTTAGCATGGCGTGGTGGTGTTTCCTTGAAGCCACTTCCCCCTTGATCTGTTTATCTCCTCAAATGCAAGAAAGTAGCCTAACAGGAAATTTAAAAAATAAAGACCCCAAAGACACCTGCCTAGTTCTTTAGTTTAGTAATATGTGGTGTTTATGCAACAGCTTTTTCATGATTCCACAGCTTGGTAGGATCTCAGGTTTCTGGGTTAGCATTATACCTAACAAGGAAATGCTAATGCTAATGACAAGGTCATTCTATTCACATTCATGCATGACTTATTAACTATATTAATAATTTTAAACTTATTTGAATCCATGACTATACATCTACCACAATATAATTAGAAACTGACTTGTGATGAGAAGCAGTACAAAGACTATGCAAAGGAAGGAGAGAATAAGAAGGACCACAAGAGAGTCAGGATGGGGAGGAGGGCTGTCACATACTGCCTTCTACACATGGCATGGCTGTTGCATATGTGAACTTGCAGCAGGAACTTCACAAGATCAAGCTAGTTAAAATTCTAACACCACTGGGGGAGGGGTTTTTAAGGCCTGGTATCTAGCTGAGGAGCTATTGGTAACTGAAGGGTACTTAGAAAGAGTCATTTTTCTTCAGAAAAATGCCCTGTGCTACTTCAGTTAGGTGACTTATGTTTCAGTGAGTGGTCCCACAATCATGCACATATGGACAATACTAATTAGACGCAGTGGGTTATGTTTACATGTATATATTTTATATAAAATGTCTTTTTTTTTGAGACTAGCAATCAATGAAAACAAAAGCAAATAAATATATTATATATATATTTAATATGTATTTATATTTAGTTATTTTTCTATTATAGCTGTATTTTATAGTTATAACTTTATATTTTGTTTTCTATTTATACTTAATATTATATTTATATAAATATATTTATATTATGCTTTAATATTATAACTATAATATATACATACATACACAGACATGAAGTTTGGGGAAGTATGGGAGGATCTAGAGGAAGTTGATGGGAGTAGGAGGTGAATACCATCAAAATGAACTGTATATCCAGGAAATTTTCAAAGAACAAATTAAAAATAATTTAAAACAAAATAAAAATGTAAGTCCAGGAAATACATATCACCAAAGCACATCTGATATACATAAATATGAAAATGTCACAATGAATCTCATTTCTGTATTAGATGTGGAAACCCTGGGTTGCCATGTCTTAGTTTTCAGATGCTTAGGACAGTCCTTTAAAACTGTTTGCTATCTAAATGGACTTGAGATGGCAACTACATGAGTTGGACTGAAAGTAGAAATTCCTTAATAAAAGTTCCTCCTTAAGTTCATTAATAAATATAAAAATTCCAGAACTGATCTGAATTTTTCATTTTGATACCAAATTCATCATAAAATTATTACATTTCTGTAGTTTAATACAAATAATCAGAAAATAATTACAATGAAGAACAATATTTTATAACTGAAATAATTAAAATAAAGATAATTATGAAATTATCACATAAATGAGGTTGGATAAAGCTTATTAATTTTCTATAATCTCTTCATGCTGTAAAAGCATTTATTTCTAAGGTCATCACTTTCGTTCCTTGGCTGGTGCACCTAGAAGGATGTGGCATTCTGATTCCTTCTTTTTTTTTTCTTATAATAAAATTTAATTGTTAGAGAATTTTAGGAAACGTTCCATATAACAGTACAAATCAATACAGTACTACTAATGAACAGTTTTGCAACAAGTACTGAAGTATAAATTGTGCATAAAATTTTATCTAGTAAACTTATATCTAGGAATTTATGTTTACAAACATATGTATGTACTGAGAGATATCTATCACAGTATTACATACAATGGTGAATTATGAGAAACATGTCAAAATTAAATACAGAATTGGTGAATTGTGAAATTACTTGTAGACATTTCTATAATAATTAAGATGCTATTTTATGGTTAGAACTTTAGAAGACAATATTATTATCATCATATACTTTCACATTATAAATATGATTAAAATAAATCAAATCATTTTGTAAAGACATTGTGCAATTGGAAATTATTTCTGACAGATCAATTCTTACAGTTTTATGGGCCATTCATTTTTCCTCCTTTAAAATGATAACAGAAAATTGACTTCAGTCAAAATAGCACACATAACCTAATCTCATAAATCACAAATTTAATGTTACTTGTTTTCAGTAGGCTTTGAAAACCTTACTACTGTCACACTCAACTAGAAATAACTTGACAACTCCTGACTAAGTCCGGAGAAAACAAATATTAGTCTTTGAAAATATATAGGACTCACCTCCCTAATGTGAACATAAAATTCAAGTATCTCCAATGTTCTTCCTTAAAGATATGTTAGCTTCATTCTGAGCAAAGAGCAACATTCCTTTGTGTTTCCCAAGGTCATTACACTGACATTCATCAGATAGCTATGACACTTGCTGAAGTTACCCCTTAAATATTTCTATTTGACCAGTATGAAGCACCCTTCATTATCTTTTTGATAACTTTTGGTTGAAAGTTGATTTTGTTCGATATTAGAATGGCTGCTCCAGCTTGTTTCTTGGAACCATTTGCTTGGAAAATTGTTTTCCAATCTTTTACTCTGAGGTAGTGTCTGTCTTTGTCACTGAGGTGCCTTTCCTGTATGCAGCAAAATCTGGGTCCTGTTTATATATCCAGTGTGTTGGTCTATGACTTTTTTATTGGGGAATCAAGTCCATTGATGTTAAGAGACATTAAGGAAAAGTGATTGTTATTTCCTGTTAATTTTGTTGTTAGAGATGGTATTATGTTTGCTTGGATATCGTTATTTGGGATTGTTGAAAGATTACTTTCTTGCTTTTTCTAGGGTGTAGTTTCCCTCCTTGAGTTGGTGTTTTCCATCTATTATCCTTTGTAGGGCTGGATTTGTGGAAATATATTGTGTAAATTTGGTTTTATCATGGAATATCTTGTATTCTCCATCTATAGTAATAGTAATTTTAGTATTAAGTAATTTTAGTATATTTAGTAATTAAGTAACTTAGTATTTAGTAAGTTTAGTATAGTATAGTAATTTTGCTGGGTATAGTAGCCTAGGCTGGCATTTATGTTCTCTTAGAGTCTGTATGACATCTGCCTAGGATCTTCAATCTTTCATAGTCTCTGGTGAGAAGTCTGGTGTAATTCTGATAGGTCTGCCTTTTTATGTTACTTGAGTTTTTTCCTTTACTGCTTTTAATATTCTTTCTTTGTTTTGTACATTTGGTGTTTTGATTATTATGGGACGGGAGGAATTTCTTTTCTGGCCCAGTCTATTCGGAGTTCTGAAGGCTTCTTGTATGGTCACCTCTTTCTTTAGGTTAGGAACATTTTCTTCTATAATTTTGTTGAAGATATTTACTGGCTCTTTAAGTTGGGAATCTTCTCTCTCTTCTGTACCTATTATCCTTAGGTTTGGTCTTCTCATTGTGCCCTGGATTTCCTGGATGTTTTGGGTGAGGAGATTTTTGCATTTTGCATTTTCTTTGACTGTTGTGTTGATGTTTTCTGTTATCTTCTGCACCTGAGATTCTCTCTTCTATCTCTTGTGTTCTGTTGGTGATGTTTGCATCTATGACTCCTCATCTCTTCCCTAGGGTTTCTAACTCTTGGGTTGTCTCCCTTTGAGATTTCTTTATTGTTTCTATTTCCGTTTTTAGATCCTGGATGGTTTTGTTCAGTTCCTTCACCTGTTTAGTTGTGTTTTCCTGTAATTCTTTAAGGGATTTTTGTGTTTCCTCTTTAAAGACTTCTAGCTGTTTACCTGTGTTCTCCTGTATTTCTTTAAGGGAGTCATTTATGTCCCTTTTAATGTCCTCTATCATCATCATGAGAAGTGGTTTACCTCCAAGTCTTGCTTTTCCTGTGTGGTGGTATATCCAGGACTTGCTATGGTGAGAGAATTGGGTTCTGATGATGCCAGGTAACCTTGGTTTCTGTTGTTTATATTCTTGAGCTTGCCTCCTGCCTTCTGGTTATCTCTAGTGCTACCTGCCCTCCCTTTATCTGACTGGAGCCTTTCCTTCCTGTGATCCTGGTTGTGTCAGAACTCCTCAGAGACCA
The DNA here is from genome assembly GCA_019843965.1 of Rhynchomys soricoides. Lineage (NCBI taxonomy): Eukaryota > Metazoa > Chordata > Mammalia > Rodentia > Muridae > Rhynchomys > Rhynchomys soricoides. Next base: position 28,819 of record JADRCH010013320.1, read on the forward strand.
GCTGTCTCTGGGATCCTGGGATCCTGAGATCCTGGGTGTGACAGAGCTCCTGGGAGTCAAGTTGCCTCTGCAACCCTGAGATCCTGGTGTGACCAAGCTCCTGGGATTCTGTGCTCCTGTGCTCCTGGCTGTATTAGAGCACCTGGAAGTGGAGCTTGCTCTGGGTGTTGTGGGATTGGTTGAGGAGTTTGTACCCAAGGTCTGCTCAGAGCACAGACCCAGACAGGAAAGAACCCTTGCCACTTGTCCAGCAGGGTTCCTGGGTCCCTGGATACCGCTGGTCCCAGTTACTCCTGGTGTTGGGTGGGATAGATATTGTGTTCTCCTTACCTCTGATCTTATGATCCTGGGCGTGTTAGAGCACCTGGGAGTGGAGCTTCCTGGGTGTTGTGGGACTGGCTGAGGAGTTCGCACCCAAGGTCTGCTCAGGGCACACAGGCCCAGACTGGAAGGCCAGAGACATTTTCTTCTGTGATGAAAATACTTTTGTACCTTTACCTGGTTAGCTTTTCCTTTCAGTATTTTTTTATTATTATAATTCCTATATTTGGTCTTTTCATAATGTTCCATATTTCTGGGATGTTTTTAATAGAAATTTTTGTTTGTTTGTTTGTTTGTTTAGATTTAACATTTTCTTTGACAGATATATCCATTTCTTCAATTATGTCTTCAATGTCTGAAATTCTCTCTTCCATCTCTTGTATTCCACTGGTGAAACTTGCCTCTGTGGTTTCAGTTTGAGTTCCTAATTTTTCATTTTCAGAATTTCCTCAATTTGAGTTTTCTTTATAGATTCCATTTCCACTTTTGGGTTTTAAATGGCTTTACTCATTTTCTTCCACTGTGTTTTTATAGATTTATTTAAGGGATTTATTCATTTTCTCTTTAAGAATCTTTATCATATTCATAAAGGGTACCTTAAGTTGTTTTTCCTATGTTTCCTAAGTATTCCTAAGTTGGAATACTCAGGGCCTGCTTTTGTGGGTTTATTGGGCTCTTTTGGAGACATATTGTGCTGCCTGTAATTGATTGTGTTTTTTCATGAAATATAGGTATGTGGGATTGGAAAGATTGTAATTCTAAATGCTAATATTGTTTATTCTGAGATTTCCCGGAAAAAAATCAATTCAACCATTTTACACAAAATTTAAAGCAGCTTCATTAAATATTAAATAGTGATCAAGATATAGACTTTGGTCAATATAACTCCTTGGAATTTCCCTGCTGAGTGTCCCTGGAACACATTATTTATAAAGACAGACCTGTAGTCAACTGTAATAGCCCATGAGGCTTTTTTATTTTCCAAGAACTACACCTCCCAGCATTCCAGGAAGTAGGACTTCCAAGGTAATTTGGGAATACACTATCTGGTCTTTTGGGGGGTTAACTGTTTCACTTCTTGTTTTTGTTTCCTCTCTGGTACTTAGGAGGATATGGTGGCTGTGTGTTACCTGGTAGGAAATTCTTTTGTGGTCCTGATAGATGTAACCCTTGGGTATTCCAAGAAAAATATGTTTCTGGTTATTTGGAACTGAGTTAGGAATGAAATTGACTGGGGAGGTGGCTCTGGTGATGATCTAAGAGGGAGTAAAGCTAGGTGTTCCTTGGGTATCTGTTTAATCCCCTGAGAATGGGAACAGAGTGAGGAGAGACCACAACAGAAGGTCTACTACAAAGCTTGGGTTGAGACTGGGGGATTAGAGTTGATGGAATGGAAAGAGAAGCATAGATCTGTAGTTAGCCTACTAGCTTTTCTTGTCAGAGTGGCCTATAAGATTCTTGGGAGTGCCTGCTAAAATTGGGGTCTAGTACAAATCAATGAGTATAGAAAAGAAGTTAGAGGAAGAAGATCTATGTGATCTACTGGAAATGGATACAGGAAGTAGGGGAAGGAGGCTATATCCGGTGTTCTATAGAGATGTGGATAAGACTGGAGAATTTGATATAGAAGTGGAGAGGGAAAAGTGAAGATCTGCCTACCTGATTCCCTGGAGGAATGGCTCTTGGTTTCCGTGGAATTGGTTGTTTGGTTTTAATTAAAGTTAAAGCAGTGTATTGGCTTCTCATTCCATCTAGAAAAGTTATTCTCAACCTTTGATTTCAACCCTTTTGGGAGTTACATATCAGATTATCTTGCATATCAGATATTTACATTATGATGTATATCAATAACAAAATTATAGTTAGGAAGTAGCAACAAAATAATTCTATTGTTGGGGATCACTGCCACATGAAGAACTGTGTTAAAGGGTCAAAGAATTAGAAAAGTTGAGAACCACTGGTCTAGAGGAATCTCCTAGCCTCATTTGATTTGTAGGGGTCACCTTTGAGCAGTTCTTTTATGTGCTATGTGGCTAACATTCTGAATATACAATATTTTTTCTTCCCATTTAGACTCAGATTAATTTTGGCAAAAATACCACATAAAATGTTGTTCAGATTTTAACCTTATTGACAACTTGTCAAAGATAAAGTGTTGAAATGAAGAAATGACATCACATGAAATTTTCTTACATTTTCTTTACTAGCATTTTCAGTTTCCTTGTTATTTTTTTCTTCCAATGCTTGAGATGGAACCCAGTCCCTTGTGAATGCTCAATCTCTAAACTACAACATCAACTATAGTAAAAATGTACAGGAAGTATTAATTATCATTTTATTATGAATACAAATAAAATCCAAGTTACAAAAACATTATGAAGATAATAACATTCCCAAATCCAAACAATGATTATAATTTATTATATGATTATAATTTCCCCTGTTGTGAAAGAGGAAAGGAGGGAGAAAAATCGGCAACAGGGTTTTAGCTATCTATAATACAGTACCTATTAAAACAAATAAGGCAAATTGTGATCTTTTGAGTGTCAGATTTCAGGCTGTTTTTAGATCTGTTTTTTGTTTTTTTGTTTTTTTATTATTTTTATTTTATTTTATTTTATTTACTTATTTTGTGACTGGCACATGGTAACACATGCCTTTAGTCTCAGGAGGTAAGTAGATCTCTGTGTTTTTCAGGCCAGACTAGTCAAGCCCCAGGGAACCCAACTCTACATAGTGAGACCCTGTCCCCCCTCCAAAAAAGCAAACAAGCAACCCCCAGACCAAACCAACAATATATAGGAAGAAAGAAAGGAAGGAAGGAAGGAAGGAAGGAAGGAAGGAAGGAGAGAGGGAGGGAGGAAAGAAGGAAAGAAGGAAAAGGAAAGAGAAAGACATTCATATTTACAGTAGGAAAAGATGAACAGAAGCGTACAAGTGAAGTTCCCACAAACATCCGTGGGTGAGAGCCTGCCCTAACTGAATTGCTAAGGTCAACTGTGAGTTGGTGCATTTCATCTGCTCTTGCCTACTACCATTGCACTTATGTGGGACTGGGGTGTTCTTTCTCTTAATTCTCCTATGCTGTGGCTTTATCCACACCAAATGCTTTCCCTAAGAGGAGAGTAGCTAAGCAACTTTTTGCTGGTCTGGCCCCAGAATCTGTGCCAGGGGACTCTAGGCATGAGCGATCCCATCTTAAGGGGAAGTACACAAAATATTTACAAGAACCCATAAAAGAACTTTGAGAACTAGAGTCTCCACTTCTTGATGAAGGGTCTGACCATGTTGGGCAGGTCTGTTCTGTGTCCTGTCCCTCTGACTCCTCATCGGCAGACTTTACCACAGGGACTTTATTCTAGGCTGAGGCTCTTTTAGAGTGCTTCTGGAATGTTATCATTTTATGTTTCTCATCCAATCATTACAAGTCTCTGATCAAATAAACCTTACCTTATACTTTCCCCCTGGGAGTGTGAGGTTGTTCCCTTTCCAAACATAAGGTCTACTGGTACCCTCAGGAATAAGTAGGTGTGCAGGATGAGAAGAACTGTTACTTCAAGTCTGATTTTTGCCACATTGGGTACACAGGTAAGGAAAATGTATCATCAAATGATTTACAAAGAAAAGCCTTTTCAGGACTTTGGTGGTTTCAAACAATCTGATGGGGGCAGGTATTAGGTGGTTACCCAGTGATTTCACAGATACCAGTTGCTTCTTTGTTATAATAATGCCTACTGCAAAGTCTGGCTCACCTAGTGTTTGAATGAGCTCTTGGTCTATATTTCACTTCTGGGTAGCTGCTGTGTCAGCTTCATATTGCTGCTTAAGAAATTACTATAAATTTGGTGGTTTAAAGCAGCATAAGCTTTCTAGTTTCCAGGTTCTGAGATACAAGTTCTAATGTCAGGTTTTTGGTGAGACTGCTCTCCTGGAAACCCTGGGAAGGAGAGAAGGGACTGTCTGCCTGCATTCTTAGCTTTAGCTCTTCCACATGGTGTCTTCAACTCTGCCTCTGTCTGTCTCCATGTCTCTCTGTCTCTGTCTCTCCTTATCATTCTGTCTCTCAATTAGTGACTGGTTTCAAACTCACTATGTAGCTGAGGGTAAACTTGATCGTCCTTCCTCAGTTCTGGGATGACAAGTTGACCCCACCATGCCTGGGTTTACACATACATCCTATGGAGCTTGTATAGCAACTGGCATTCACAGTCATGTTATCCTGCAGTCATTTCTGCCCCCTTTCACCTCCAACTTTCCCTGTTCATCTTCTCTCCTAGCTGCAGACTCCTGTTCACCTCCACTGTCTCCACAGTTTCACCTTCCTGATAAGACCACATGGTTGGAATCACATGATATGTTTGTTGTCTTTTCAGACAGCTTTCTTGCACTTAGTAGTGTGCACTGAGATTTCCTCTGTATTTTTCTGCTGCTTCATAGAGCATTCGTTTTCTATAATAAAGCCAGTCTCTGAGAAAAAAGCAAACATTTCAGAAAGCACTCTTACCTCAGGCTACTTCAGGACTTATCTGCAAACCCTCCTACCCTGATCCCTCACCTCTGACCTTGGTGAAATGAATTCCTGGGAAAGGTCAACACATTGCCAGTAAATGTACCACTTCAGAATGAAACAGGAGGGTATGTCCTTAGAAGGTAGTTGCCACATGTGTTTTATTTATGACCCAGTCCTGTCTTCCTTTCCTTATCTTCCGCATTTATTTATTTATTTACTTTACATTCTGATCACAACCCCCCCCCCCAGTCCTACCCTTATACATTGCTTTCCCATTACTCCTTACTCTTCTCCTCAGAGAAGGGGAAGCCCCCCTTTCTAGTTCGGAAACCACAGATAGAAGATAGATTAAATGAACCTTCTCAGGTCAGAGCTGCTGAGACAGGAGCAGCCCACCAGGTAGAGCTGACTGCCTCAGAAAGCAGGGCATTAATCCTGCCACATTCCCAGGCACTTCTATAGCTGCCTATAAATAAATAAATGTCTGGCCTTAGGAAAGGAAAGCAAGGCAATAAACTTGACCAGGAAGAAGAGGAAAGATGGGCATCTCAGTGTATCTCACACAACTGCAGTATGAAAGGAAAGAGCTGCCAAGCCACAGAACAGCATGCTCTAGCCTTTGCTTGCTGGGTCACTTTGCATGCTATAAGTGACAGCAGAATTTTCAAAGAATACCTGTCTCTTATAAATGGAGTAACCATTACAACAACTTTATGGAACTCGTATGCAACATTCAGAACTATGGGTGGCAGTGTAAACCCTCATTCTGCAAATAAATATCCTTCCTCAACAATTAGCCTAAATCTTGTAAGTTAAGTTTTCAGTATGGTAACTCAGATCTCTCACTTACAAACCTGATAAAACTGAATCTTCATGCAAAATGCCCCAGTAATACATTAAGCTCTAACTGTGAGTTTCACCCCTCTTAACCACATTAGCATTTCCTAAACCTCCCAAGATCATTCTTACAGTCTTAGAACAAAACCAGAAATGCTACAGCTTTTCTTATTTTACTTCTGTATAAAAAGGATGTGAGTGTTTGTGTCTTTGCTGTCCAGACTGATCTCAAATTCAAAGTCCTCCTGCTTAAACCTTCAAGTGCTAGGACTAACTGCAGGTATGCAACAGCACATACAGATCTATGTAAATGTAATTCTAAGATTTCAAGAAATTGAAACAAAATTATTCATCATAGAAATAGCTGTCATTTCTTAAGCCATTGTATTGTAAGGGCTTTTGGGGTTCCTGCTTGAAATTTAATAACAAAGTCACAGAGACATCTTACAGTATGAACCTGTTAGTCTTTGTGCTGGGGCAGTTCCTTAGTTAGCCATCTATACTCAACCTAGCTCCCCTATCACTAGTCTCTACCATGTGGCTCTCTCTGCTCTACCTCCCTGCTGTAGTCCAATTCCCCTTCAAGCACAAGCCTCCAGATCTTTATTCATCCAAAGCCCTTTATTCTCTCAAAAACAAAAAAGCTCAAGAGCATAGTGGGAAAGGTTTCACAGCTTATTCAATCAGCAGCAGGACTATTACCAGTCTATTGTTGCCTTTTGGCCAAACTGAGGGCTATGTGACCTCCCGAGGGCAGTTTGCTTTTGAACATGATGATCTCAGAAACTAATTGACCTCTCTGTTTACATCTTTTTGGGTAGGTGGGGAATCAACAAACATTTACATATAGAAAGCAGGTCTTGTGGGCTATAGAAATGACAATACCACATGTGCTGCCAGCACCTGGCACTGCTGGCACAGCAATTAACAATCTAGAATACATGGGGCACACATTCACAGCCAGTTCATACAATGTGTGTGGGGCCTAACACCATTGGGTTACTTCTTCAAGCTGGATAAGATATCTTTAGATGGTGGTTGCTCTTCAGCTGAGCCCTATCACAATGACTTCCAGAAAGATGTATGTCAGCCAGACTGCCTTGCTGTGACCCTTTGATGAACATAGTTTCATAGGGAGGGTCCCTAATGAGATGTTCCATGAAGTCATTTCTATAAACTTTGTACTAGTCAGGTCAGAAACAGTTTAATGAGCCTACCTCCACCCACTTAGGCACTATTTTTAATCCAACCCATTTCATGCTCCTTGAACCCCACAGTAAGTCATAACCTATGGCATAAGCCATGTCTCTGCCTGTTTCTTGAGCCTCAGACAGTCTAGTTCCAAGGAGACAACACAAAATGGCAGATTCTTCCCTGGTTGTCTTCCTCCCTGGTAGCTGTCCCCACAGAGACATTTGTGGGCATGTTGCAAATGTTCCACATGCCAGCAACTTTACTTTTCTTACTAAATGAACACAAAACATGCCAATAACTCTTTTGACCACCTGAGAGATATGCTTTCAAAGTTAAGCCTAAATATTAGAAATATCCCTTCCTACAGAACATGTCAAGTCCCCATTCTAAGATGCCCTTGGAAGAAATGAAAGACCTTCACCTTGATGAAAAGGATCTGCAGCCAGAAACCAGGGAAGTGAATGGGATTCTCATGTCCAAGATGATGAGTGAAAACTGGGACAAAATCTGGAACTTCCAAGCAAAGCCTGACGATCTCCTCATTGCAACCTATGCAAAAGCAGGTGGGTATAAGGAATGATCTCAGGAAAGTCCACTTATACAGAACAAGTGCTTCCTAACATGGGCATCCACATTAAAAGAGGATGGGTGGGGCTTTATCTAGGCAAGTCCCTGGACCAAAAAAAAAGAAAAAAAAAAAAAAAAGAAAAAAAAAACCCAACTATTCCAACCTATAAGGATCAATACCCTATCCTACTGGATTGTCCTTTAATTAAGCTCTTAAAAGACAGAGATGGCCCAACCATAGCAAACCCTCAAAGACTAAATTAATTTACGAAGTGTTCACACAGAAATTACAAAGCACAGACTGTGTGAAATAAAATGGGAATTCTTGGATTCTGCCAGTGCAGCCACCCTTCTGTATTTACCTCTCTATCACCTAAACTGTGCCTTCTAGTAGCCTAGATTGACATGGACTTGAGCACTTGCAGCCCAGAAGTAGTGCTAAGAACACATGCACACCCACTGTGAGAAAAATAAAGAAGAGTTACCAGTTATTAGAATTCTAGAGAACAAAGAGGGGACTATGAGAAAGGATCAGAAAAGACAAAGAATGTCATGAGCCTGATCAGGGGAAAAAGCAAGGAACATCCCCTTGGAGAAACATTGGTGAATGACTAGTAGGGCTTTCCCCTCTGAAATACCATTTGTTTTTGTCATTCCACACAGTGGGACAGAGTTAGTAGTTTGAACACTTGATTTAATAACAGAGACTTGTGACATAAAGTTACTGCTGAATTTTGAAAAAGAACCACCTCTATGTTCTGTATTGGTTGGCATTTCAACTCCTGTTGCTCATTGGATGAAGATCTAGCTTAGGAGTTTCTAAACATGGATTAGGTTGCTACAGGCTCTCCGTTTCTGTCTGGCTTTCATTAAACATACGGCTTTCCCACATCTGAACTAAAACATGCACTCTTTCTTAGAGAAGAAATTCTTGATAAGTCAAGCTTGAAAAATATGCACCTACCTTCAAGGACCTCTGACCTCTGGCCAATGGTCTCTCTCTCTCTCTCTCTCTCTCTCTCTCTCTCTCTCTCTCTCTCTCCCTCTCTCCTTCTCTCTTCTCCTATCTCTGGCTTTATTGCAGTATTTCTCTCAGCACCTCTCAATCTCCCATAAACATTACATATATTTCTGGTAGAACAAACCTGCCCTGGTCCCCTCCACATAATATTATCTTCTAAGACAGGTAACATTCTATTCAGACTTCCATTTTTTATGTCAAAACAGCCATAGTTCTACTCAAACCTTTAAGCAATAAGTAAGAAACCTTCCTGTGCACTGCTCAAGCACATTTCTCCCTACCCAGCCTTCCTGTGGCAATGGCTACCTTTTGGTTATGTGTATATCCATTGTGTTTGGTTTATCTGTGAGAAAAAGAGACAATCAAAAGTAGTGAGTCTGTCTTGGTACAAGAAAAATTGAAAATTGTAGCCTTTGACTCAAGTAGCTAATTACCTAACTAAAATGGGAGTATCTCTTAATTTGAAAGAAAAGTCTAGATGTCTGGTAGGCAAGAAGGAGTCTCTGTCATGTCTCCCTGAAAAGGACCATCAGCTTATGAAAGCGAACACATTGGCTAATTCATCTTCGATTCCATCCACATTTTTCTTACTCCATATTTATTCACTCATACTCCATTTATGGGGGATAAAGTACTTTACTGAATGCCAGTCAGAAAGAGGACAGAGAATTAAAAAAAAGAATACACACTACTAGCACAAAGTGACAATGAGCACAGAGGGCCACTGGTGCTAAGAGGAAGACAAAGACTATAATAGGTAAGTTGATTCTATCTAGAACCCAGAAAATCTAAACACAGCTTTGTTCACTATATGTGTGATTGATTAAATAGAAATGAATTGTGCCATGAGTGGGTAGAACTGAAAATAACTAATGCTTCTAGGTACCACCTGGACACAGGAAATTGTAGACATGATCCAAAATGATGGGGATGTTCAAAAGTGCCAGCGGGCCAACACCTATGACCGACATCCTTTCATTGAATGGACTTTGCCTCCACCCCTCAACTCAGGTGAGTTCCCCCAAGTGGGATACAGGGAACTGTAACCATTGAGCAGTATCAGTTTTTTACCCCAGAGGAAGATCATTTCTACAGTCTTCCTTTTAAAAAACACTTTCAAATGGAACCAGAAAGGAGTGTGAAAGCATCCCAGGTCAACACACCACAATCCCTTTCCTAAAATGCATGATTAGGTAGCACAAGGCACACAGCCCATGGTGTGCAAGCATCTGAAGTGCCAAGCATGTATAAGAGATCAATAAAGTCATGGGCTACAAGTTTGGACCACATGTGTCCAAACTTTTTCCCCCCCTTGGACTGGTTCCACTACCTGTTAGCCACTTTTCTTGGCTGGTATCCCATGTCAATAGGATCTCCAACATCTTGGGGTCTCCAAGGCAATCCAGTCTTCATCTTCACAGGCTTCACAACCAAAGCCTGAAAGTTAAATGCCTGCTCCCCCAGTAAGGCACTTGGGAGAAACAGTAGAGCCCCCAGGTGGTTGGCCATATGTGAGATAGATTTAGGCCATTGATCCTGCCCTTTAGGGAATAATAGAACCCCATCCTCTGACCCTTTTGTATATGGCTTGAGAGGAAAAGCTTTGTTCTACCACATGCTCCACCATGATGAGCTTCCTCAGCACAGGTTGAAAGAAATAAGGCCACTCTCTGTATAAGGTCTTAAGCCATTCACTGAAGCAGACCTTTGTTTTTCTAACTTGATCATGTCAGGTGTCACCATATAACGGTAGATAATATGCATTACCATCCCAAAACAGAAGAAAGGGAGCATAGTTAGAACAAAAGCAAGACCAAACCCCAGCTGAGTACCCTCCAAACTCTCCATTTTCATGTGTGATGTTCAAGTACTCTTCAGATCTCCAACTCCTTTTAGTTTTGATTGACTAAAAAATACTTTTTCCCCCCCTTGAACTGGTTCCACTACCTGTTAGCCACTTTTCTTGGCTGGTATCCCATGTCAATAGGATCTCCAACATCTTGGGGTCTCCAAGGCAATCCAGGCTTCATCTTCACAGCTTCATGCAATGGCCTTTGTAGGCCTCTATACAGAGACAACTCTGACATATACTTGTCCTCTGCCACTTTCTTTAGTTCCAAAGGGAGATTCCAGAACTCCTTTCTTATATCCTTGACTCTAAACCCAGAAGCACATAGCTGAAGTTACCAGACTCTGATGTTTACTGAGGCTGGAACATGGCTCCCTTTGTCAAACAAATTTTCACCAGCTTTCTGGTTTGGATTGCTTTCTTTACTGCTTAAGCTTGGCTGTCCTGAAACTTGCTGTGCAGATCAGGCTAGCCTTGACCTCAGAGATCTGCCTGTGTCAGCCAGCCTCCATGGTGGTACTTGGGGTTTTCCAATCTGTGGGTATAACTGAGTAATGAAGGCTATGTTAATCACAGGTTTCTTTCCTGGGGCTTTAGGATCAATGAGTATGACAGGTTAACAAAGGCTACGTTAACGTTAATCACCCTTCTAATCTCTGTGCCTTCCAGATGTGTGACTACATGGAGCTAGAAGGGTTCCTACAGTCTCTCCAAAAACTTGGCAGGAGTTTTAGCTGCTTTATGCAAAATTCCACTAACCTTAGACAAATTTGTAGGTCTCTGAACAGAATTGTAGAGATCACGCATCATATATGTATGTGTGTGTGTATATATATATATATATATATATATATATAGAGAGAGAGAGAGAGAGAGAGAGAGAGAGAGAGAGAGAGAGGAAGACTCCCTTACATTATTCAGTGTTGTTGGTATCTCATTGAAGTCTGGGAGACAGAAAGGTGGTTTCCAGAATCAGGGTATCTTCAGAGGTTATGAACTTCCTTGCTTCCCTCCAGATCTCGGCTTCCCCAGCCCCCAGCGCCTCTCCCTCTCTCTCTCTCTCTCTCTCTCTCTCTCTCCCCCCAAGGACTTTTTGGCAGTTGTTCCAGGTAGGCTGGTAAATGTAAAACTTTGTCTGAGAAAATAATTATGCCTTGAGGTTTATCAGAGAACTATGTATTTTGATTTTTCGTGGTTGCAAAAAGGAACATAGACCACATAAGGAGCTGCAGAAGGGGTATGATTATCACCCATAGCTTCCCATGAGGTATGGGAGCCAAATACCCAAACAGAGAACCAGGCTTGGAGTTTGGCTATATCTGGGTCATTTGAGGATGAGCCAGAAGAAGGAAACCTTGGATAGAGCTGTGAGTAGGAATGTAGAACATAGGAGGAACCACTGTGGGCATGGAAATAGCTAAGAACAGTCAAAGGTGGTGGGATCAGGAAGACTCACAGATGAGGGATAGAAGAGCTGAACAAACTCAGAGTCTGGGTTCTCTGGCAGTTTGAGAGGCTTTTTCTTCTGTACTATTATGATCTTCTGGATCCCATGTTTATGGCACTCTGGAAGCCAAGAGGGTTGTGTTTTCAGGATTATCTAGCCATACTCACACATAGGAAAACTGACCCAGGACTTCCTAGAACAATACACTGAACCTTGGCATCAAATATCAATTTGAATGACCCATTATCAGGCCATCTCACACCAAAAGCTGGCCAATCCAATTTGCAAACAGAGAGTTCCCTTGGAGAAGTAGACTACACATTCTGATTCTCATGCTCTGAAAACTAATTTAAAGTTTTATAACTTCTATTCCAAGGTGGAGTTTAAGACCACCAATGAGGATGAGTTTTCCCACATCTGCCTGTAAATGGAAAAGATTAACAGGGCCACAGAAACACCAAAGACAGACAAGGGACAGAGACAATGGCAATTATCCAACAAACAGAGGACACACATTGGTAGCCACCAAGATAAACCAGATCCTGAGGATTTGCAGTGCTCTCCCTGCTAGAACTCAAGCATTTTTAAATTCTTTCCAGATTTTACCATGAGTCCAATCATGGTTGGCATCTAAGACATATCAGAAACCTGAAACCCTGGTTTATTTTACCTCCATGTGTCCCAAATACAGGTGCATGCATGAACACGTTCAAAAATTTTAAAGGGCAAGTTGGTGGGTCACTGTCAATTTCTGACCCTGAGAAATAATATTTCAGTGGCCTCCCTATTACCAACAGCTCTTACCTTTACATAGAAAGCACCCACCTTAGGGGTTAGGAGTCTTTTCCTCAGGCATTTTTGTGGAACCTCAAAATGTTATACAGTTTGAAGAAAAAGAAACATCTGAAAGGCCTGAATAAGTCAAATTATGTGAAGCCTTTATTTATGGCCAGTAGGGTTGCCCCAGAGAGTGGCAAGAAGCAGCCACAACCTCTAAACTTATTCAATATTTCAAAAGCAAAAACTTCAACTGGGATGTGTACATAATGGCAGCTGTGAACATATGCAACAAGGAAGCTTTGTTTACAGAAGTGGAGAGAGAGCAGTTTAGGGCATAGGCATTTCTCATAGCCTTGAGGTCAGGAACACATTCTATAGGAATTTATGGCCTGTCTAGAGACCAATTTACCCAACATAGTTTTAGTACTTAAGGCATCCTTAGGAATACTTTCACATGTTAGTATACCTATAGTTCATAGATCACTACAAAGTAAATAAAAAGTTCCAGAGACTGTCCCTTCCGGAGTCCATCTTCCGGATCCTGATATGGAATCTAAGTTTAGGTAAAGGGAAAGAGGTATGTATAACTAAGTAGTCCCATTCAAGGTGTAGTTCCATCCATCATTGTGCAGTATCCTCTAGAATGAACTGGAAACTCACCCTCACGAGGGAAGAAGACATAGGTCTTACATATATGAGACTAGAGTCAATCGTTTGGCCAATACAGTGTCCAGCCTTTAACACAACATCAGATCCATATAGTTGTGGAGAAATACATGGCTAAACTATGTCATCTTACCTCCTAGGTCTGGATCTGGCTAACAAAATGCCTTCACCTAGAACCCTAAAGACTCATCTGCCTGTTCAGATGCTTCCACCTTCCTTCTGGAAAGAAAACTCAAAGGTAAGACCAGCCCAATTTTATTCATTAAAACAGAAACAACTAGTGAAAATTATAGGACACATGGTGGCTTTACCTCAGAGCTCACATTCTCCTTTTTACACCCACCTTTCATTCAGAATATTATTGTTGGGTACCATTGGAAGTTTTCATACAAACTTCTGATCATCTGCCCACTAACTTGTGTTAAATGAGAGAAGTCAACTATATAAAGTATGGGTTTCCTGCTTGAAGGTAGAGTTTTAATTTGGAACCTCATAGTGTGGGAACCAAAAGGACTTAAATGAGAGAGTAGTCTATTTGGGGAAACCTGCATAGGTAAAGTAAAACAAGACAGTGAGTTTATAGATCTTTGGAACCCTCCAAAGTAGAAACCAGGAGGATTCTGAAAACACAGGCTGTACTACAGGCTCATGTAATATTCAACAATCTATTAAGAGTCAGCCTAAAGCCAACTATCCAAGAGCCTTACCTGCCTCTGGGTTTCTGCTGTGCCAATTCCTTAGCAACAAGCATCTCTTTTTAAAGGTGCCCTTGTCCAGAACATGATAGTTTATTAAGACGATAGCAGCTAAGGCCATCTGACAATACTCTTCCTACAACCATAGATCAAACAACATTCTAATGGACACCTTGAGAACATGTCCACTTTGTAAGTGAAACTTGGTCCTCTTCCTCTTGGAATGACAACTCTAATTTGATAACATGCAGAAACTTGGCCTACCCTCATATCGAGCTTATCTCATAAAGCTAGATCCCTGTAGAGTGTTTCTGTTTCTTCTATTTAATTTGTTTTGACACTTCCTAATTGTAATCCTATACAAGCATAGACACAGATTCTTACTAAACTCAAGCTTCCCAGACATTTTTATCTCTGCACATATCAACAAACAGATAAAGGAAGAAGGGTTTGATAACCATTGCATCAACAAGTCTTGAAATAAATAAAAAGTTTATTAGAAGAATTACTATCACTACCACAGCAGACAGACAGCATGGCAGGGGATCTGACAAGAGTTCAAGCCTATGAGGTAGAGTCCCTTGTTATAGGCCAGAATGTTTCATTCAGTCGGGTTGTTTGATTCCTAGGCAGCACAGGGATAGAAAGAATTTTGGGATAGGAATGTGCAACTCCAAGAACATTGGAGAGGAGGACACACTTAGTTAAGGTGTATCTGTTGTTCAAAAAAAGAGAATGTTTTGCAGTGGTAGCCCTCTGATGGGCTGGGAAATAACAACATGAGCATATAAATTTTCTTAAGAAAATAAGAATTATGTCTGTCATTCTCCTGGAATTCAGGCACCTGAGGAATCTGTTACGGGGTTAGAGATTCACACTATCTCCATAGGGGTTGTCTTAGTTAGGGTTTCCATTGTTGTGCAGAGACACGATGACCAATATAAGGCAATTCTTATAAAGGTAAACATTTATCTGAGACTGGTTTATAGGCAGCAGAAGTGGGAGACTACCTTCCACACTGGGCATAGCTTAAGCATAGGAGACCTCAAAGCCTGCTCTCTCAGTGACAAACTTCTTCCAAGGAGGCCACACCTACTCCAATAAGAACACACCTCCTAATAGTGCTACTGCTAATGGGCCAAGCATTCAACCACATAAGTCTATGGGGGCCAAACTTATTCAAACCACCACAAGCGTCTTGCCATTTGCTGTATAGCAACTGGACGAATGAAGCTGATGCAGTGAGTATGGCCTGAGTTGAAGGCAGCTCTGTATTTTCACAAATTCTCACAGATATATACCTTCTTTCATTGAAGGTAGTTTTGCTGCTGGAGAACAAATAATCTCTCCAGAATTTCTGGGGATTCCATTCATGGTTATCATACGATAATGCAGAAGTAGGACTCTTAGTCTCATTAATGAAGAAGTTTAATAATGGATTCAAATGCAACTCAAGGGAATCTTTGTTAGAATTTAAAAGAAAAGCTTCAAGGGGGGCAAGCAGTAAATATTGTCAGCTGCCTGAGGATGGAGAAGAGAAAGAGGAGGGAGCGTTAGCTATGTAGTGGACAAGCAGCCACTCAGCAGTGGCAGGGCAGCATTAGAGAAAAGATACAAAAGCCTAAAGTGACAGGTTGTCTCCACCAATGAAATGAGCCAAATCTCAACAAAATAAATATAATGGCAGGTTAACTGGGGATACCTCTCAGTTGGGTTTACCAGTCCCAAGGAATAAGGCCAAGAAAGTTATCATGCAGACAGGGGGACAGAGGAGAGAGGGAAGAGAAAGAGTGAGGGAGGGAGAGAGGGAGGGAGGGAAGGAGAGAGAGAGAGAGAGAGAGAGAGAGAGAGAGAGAGAGAGAGAGAGAAATGTTTGGGTTATACAGTGAGTGAAGAGCCTCTGAGTGAGATGAAGCACAGCCCCTGAACTGGAGAGTTCAGGGCAGAGGAAGGGTATGCCAGCCATGCCTTGTAACAGGTAGGGACTGAGGGAGTTGAGAAAAGCTGGAAGCCAGGTCTGCTTTGATATGTTAAATATGTAACTTAGCCACTGGTTCTAGGTCTGAACCCCAACATTCCAGGCTTTTGTTGATAATAAATGAAAAAGGGGTAACAGAATTGTCTATGACTACTTCCTGCTGACATCGGGGCATCATTATTGAAGGTCCAAAAGCTGTAATGTTAGCCACTTTCAGAAAGAGCATGCTAATGTACAAGCTCTGCAGGACCATCTGGGGCTAGGGACATGAAAACCCAGTTGAAGTAGTTTGTAAGGCTATATATACTAGAACACCTAAGAGTAGCCACTTCAGATGTATGTATGTATGTATGTATGTATGTATGTATGTATGTAAACACACAGACACACACACACACACACACACACACACACACACACACACACGGGGAAAAAAGATAAAGCTAAGGAATTCAGGGAGAAAGATTTTCTCTTGGGTGTACATTTCAAACTTTTAGACTGTCGTCTTGGCAGTTGGGGTCAAGGGAGTCCCAAAACCAGGGAAAGGTGGCTGGATCTCACCCTCGGGAATAGGCAGGTAGGGAAAGATGCTGTTGATTGACAGTACTTATTTAGAGTCCATTTGACCTGAGAGAGGTAGATTTGAGTGAATTCCCTGACACTTATAAGAATCTTTTTAAGTTTACAAAAAAAGATAAGTTTTAGATATCTTAGTATTATCACTTTTTGTAATCTGTACTAAAATCTATATTGTAGAAAAAACAATAGAATTGTGCTTTTGAGTCACAGTAAAACCTATAATAAGGTGATTTTTGGGTGAAAAGCATTACCACTCTGTCCTCTCTCCAGAAGACTAGATGTATAGTCCTAGCACAGTGAGAAGCACTTTATCACAGTTAAGGTCTTATCTTCTCCAGCCTTCATAATTTGCATTTATCAACCTTAAACCCCATCTTACATTCTTACTCTCTTAGATCCTCAAACTAAGCTTTTATATCCTTCGACCTAACATAAACTTACACTTTTTCCTATCCAATTATTCACCATGAGACACAGGTAACCAGTTGATTACTGGGAGCACTCCCTGTAAGTTGAGTTTCTTTAGATAAAGGAATCGTAAGAAATTGCTTCTTTCACTAGTCTAGTCTTCAAACCCATCAAAGACCTGGGAAGAATAAATTTTACCTGAGTAATCAGGGAATGCTGAAGAAGCAGCCTCTGAGTTTACTAAAAATCCCCAGCTACCTAGCCTCCAGGTTCTTCTGTGATCACTGACACATCTTCAGCTACCAGGCCCTGGAAGACTTTTCTGTGAAACAGGACCTTGGGAAGGCTATCTTATCATTGTCTAGGCAAAGTAAGGCAGTCAGCTTTCCAGAGTCCTGACTGTTCACAGTTTGGACAGTGTTCTGTCAGCAGTCAAGGCAAAAGACAGTCTACAGTCCAGTGGTCAGCTTTGACACATTCGAAACAAGCTTCAAGTGGAAGTTCTTCTGTACCCATCTTCTTCAGGGGAGGTAATTAGGGGAACTGTCAGGAGCTGGCATGTCTATTATTAAAAGCTTTTTAGCAAACCTTTCAAATGCCATATTCTGTATGTCTTTGAAGTGGCTGAGGACCATCTGCCTATCTACATCAACAAACTGCTTCTTTCTAGTTATCCAACCTAGGCTTAACCTTGAAGACATATACAGGAGGCTAAATAAGGCCATCCCTGTTATGGTTGAGTCTTCATGATTTTGAATTGAAGCTTTTCTAGTAACAAAATAAAAGTTTTAATCATAGATACAGCTTATAGAAACTGGCAACTTTATTGCACCATTATAGACTATTGCAGTTCTCTTTGGATAACTACAGCTATCTCTGGATAGCTGTAGTTATCCAGACAGCTAAAGCATAAAAGACAAAGAAGTTACAAAAATAAGATTAACAAAATGAGGCTGTAGTATTTTAAGCTGGTGATTTTTAGCCTTTTTAATGCTGTAATCCTTTAAAAAAAAATTCCAACCCATAACAGTCATGGCTGCCAGCCCTGTAGCTGTCATTAGTCAAGATGGTGGTGAAGCCATGAAAACACCTTCTTTATCCATAGTCAAGATGGCAGACAGCCACACATTGTTTATACCTTTTTTACTGCCAACTGAGATATAGTTAAAAAGATATGGCAGGTGATTTAATATGCCAAGGATGCTCCATCACCACAACTGTTGCTGGGACAGGAAAGAAGTGGGTGCAGAGAGACAGTTAGGCAGTACCTGGAGCCTCGTGTGCATAGGTGCTCAGCAGCTAAAGCTGTTTTTGTGGTGAAGGAGGGGGAAGAAGTATAAAAGCATTGTTTCAAAAAAAAAAAAAAAAAAAAGCCTGGATTCCTGAAGTTGAGACTGAAGCTGTTCATGAAAGGTCTGTGGCAAACCTAATTTGGATAAATTTTACAGCAGGCATCAGCGGTGTTCATTTTTTCAGTCTGTGCCAGTAGGTACTAGAAGAACCAGTGTGCAGCTTTCTGAACATAAGCCTGGGGTTCGACAGTAGGGGTGGGGTAGCCTCAGGTCAAATATCTTTTAAATCTGAAAACTCCTTTGGTACAAAGACTATCTTTGCTCTGGAGTGGACAATCCATACCTCGAAAGGCCTCAGCTTTGCAGAGAGCCTGATACTTGGGTCCTGTACCCAGAATAAGTACCAGGTACTTAAAGGCAGCCTTTGGGAACTGATTGTACATCACGTCCAAAGTCGATCATGTCAGGCCAAGATAAAGATTAGCAAAAGAAGTAGGATTCCTGTCTGACTTGACCTGGCCTGTATTTCGGGGGCTAACTCCTCTGAGCACCAGATGATAGGTTATCTCCACCAATGGCATGAGCCAATTCAAGACAAATTAGAGTATAATGATAAGTTTATTGGGGGCAGCTTTCAGTTGGGTTCACTAGTCCGAATGTAAGAGGCCAGGGAAGTTGCCATGCACACAGGCAGTCAGAGGGAAGAGGGGAAAGTGAGAGCAAAAAAGAGCAAGAGAGATAGAAGAAACACAGCCTCTAGTGGGCTGGAAGTTCCACATAGTGAGTGGAGTATGCCAGCCACACCATGTAATTGGTAGGAACTGAGGGATGCTGGGAGAACCTGGAGGCCAGATCCTCTTTGATATGTTAAATTTACACCTCAGCCACTAGTCCTCAGTCTGAACCCCAACATAAAGTACCAGAGAAAGCATCCTTAGGCTCTGACCAGAATCCAAAAGAGGGACAGAAAAGGAAAAGAAGGAAGAGTTACCGCCAGATTCAGAAAGGCAGGCAGGAGTAACCTCGTGGATATGGCAGGAACTCTAGGAATGAAAAGTACATTATCTCATTAAAGGGTTAGTTATTCCTACTGTCTCTTCAGCAGGGCCTAAGTGAATCTACTTCCTGAGAGATGGTCCTTTGACCAAGTGATTGGCCAGTCAAACTAGATTAACTGACTCTTCAGGGAGGAAACAATGACATGTTTCCATCCAGAGGTAGATTTCATTCTTTATGTAAGAAGGCAAAAGCTTTTTCTTAATGGGCCTTCAGTCCAGCTCTAACCATATTATTGTGTACCTTGAAGATCCAGTGTCAGAAAACTCACACCCACCTATTTAATCAGAACACTAACACCTTTTTGTAAAGTCAGACTTATAAATACTGAAAGCTTCCTAGATGGCAGCCCCTCTCTTTATCCACTGAGATATGAATAGTAAATGATTTCTGAGACCTTTGTCTAAACTTGTTGTTTTATGGTTGTATGGTAGACATAACAGTGGCTACCCAGTGCTGTCTGTATTCTAGTCAATGTAACTTGGGAATTTAACTCTTTCAGGGGGCCTTGCAGGTGTGATTAAGGATGTAGTGAACAACCCAAATTCTCTGGGCCTTAGATTTCATCATAGAGGTCTTTATAAAAGAGGCAAGCAGAACTAGAAGATGTAGCAATCAAAGCGAGAAGAAAGAGTGATTCTGGAAAAGGATCAACAGCTAAGAAATGCAGGTGATTTCCAGTGCTAGAAATGATAAGGAAATGTACTGTCTTCTACAATAAGAAGAGGAATAAGCCTTGCTTATAGCTTTACTTTATCCCAATGAAACATGGCCTCCAGAACTCTAAGATAATGCATCTAATTGTTTTCAGTCACTACATGTGTTTATGATAATTTGTTTACAAGATGAACTAGAAGCTAATATAAATTATCAGAATCTTAAAAATTATATTTGACTTTGGATTCTATATTGTAAGCTCTCTCGCATATATTTGTTTTGCCTAGGACTTCTCTTTTTCCAGTCTCTTAGTTCTTGAACAGGATATCCAAAGTAGGTTATTTTGCAAAATGGGGGCTGAAAATAAAATCTAAAAGCATTTGTTTGATATCCATGAGTCCCTGTAATGTATATATATTTATATGCTATTGATAAGTGTGGTGCCTCACACTTTTGGGTTCCTGAGTGTTTTCATGAACATTGGATAGAAATCCAGTATCAAGAAACAATCATGCAGGACTGACAATATTGATGAAAATGCAATTGGAAAAGCTCATGTACAGATAGTTCACCAGAAGAAAAACAAATGATTGAGGCACCTTCCAGAAGTGCTTAAGAAAACAATACTTTTCTTATATCAGACAAGAAGCTTTGTATTACTCCTTAAGCATAATACCTAGCACAAGGTACTGATGAACGATGGAGAGGTTTCTTTTGGTTTATTGTTCTGGAGGCTCAAACTTAAGATGAGGCTATGCTCTTGACCTACCCTCTAGTAAGAGTAACATATCATGGTAAAAACCAAAATCAAAGTGAGAAGTTGAATCTCAAAGAAGAAATGAGAGACAGGGGAGAGTGGGAAAGAAAGAGGAAGAAAGAAGGAGAGGACCACAATATCTTTGGGTTGTATAGCACCAGTGTCCTAAGGATTCTGCTTTAAACCCTGTCTTGAAATATCCACAGTAGATCTGTGGCAAGAGACCTCTGCTTGGGCCACCAGGACTCCATAGCCAAATGGAGAAAGCTAGCCTCCCAAAAGTGTAGAAAAGCTCTTGAGAGGGGGTAAGGGGACTAAACCTGCTAAGCAGGACTCACTCGGAATCCTTGGGACACAGGGACTGAGGAACAGACTGGAGGAAGGAGCTTTCCAGTTTCCATCTGTAGCAGAAGACTTCTGCCTGGGCCACCAGGGCTCCATAGCCAAATAGCGCTGGGAGAAAGATAGCCTCCCAGGAGTGTGGGCAAGCCTGTCTGCTCAGAGAGACCCACCTGGAATCCTCAGGACATAGGGACTGAGGAATGGGGTTCTGGTTTCTTTTGGTGGCTGGAGAGTAGATCCTGTGACACAGGGCTCCATACTCAAATAGTGCCAGGAGAGAGCTGGTATCCCAGAAGTGCTGACAAACCTTCAAGCAGGGCAATACCATCACTTCTTTTCAAATTCACTGGACCAAGAGGGACCCTTGCAGAGCTATCAGAATACAGGAAACAAGGGACAGATGGGGATTAGATCCTTTTTGTTTCTGTCTGCACCCCAGAGCTGACCCTGTACCACAGCTCTCCAAAGCCAAATTCCTGTCAGAGAGAACTGGTCTCCATGGAATATTGACACCTAGGCTTGCAGGAAAGACAAGCCGCAGTCAGAGAGAGTAAGACCAGCTAACACTAGAGAGAACCAGATGGCAAATGGCAAGGGCAAGAATACAAGGAACAGAAACCAACGCTACCTGGCATCATCAGAACCCAGCTCTCCCATCACAGCAAGCCCTGGATACCCCAACATACCAGAAAAGGAAGACTCAGACATAAAATCACATCTCATGAGGATGATAGAAGATTTTAAGAGGGAAATAAATAATTCCCTTAAAGAAATACAAGAGAACACAGGAAAACAACTAGAAGGACTTAAAAAGGAAACACAAAAATCCCTTAAAGAATTACAGAAAAACACAATCAAATAGAAGAAGGAAATGAACAAAACCATCCAGGAAATAAAAATTGAAATAGAAACAATAAAGAAACCCTGGAGACAACCCTGGAGTTAGAACACCTAGGAAAGATATCAGGAGTAATTGAAGAAAGCATCACCAACAGAATACAGAAGATAGAGGAGAAAATCACAGGTGCAGAAGACACCATAGAAAACATTGACATAACAGTCAAAGAAAATGCAAAAAGCAAAAAGCTCCTAAACCAAAACATCCAGGATATCCAGGATACAATGAAAAGACAGAACATGAGGATAATAGATATAGAAGAGAGTGAAGATTCCCAACTTAAAGGACCAGTAAATATCTTCACAAAATTATAGAAGAACTAACCTAAAGAAAGAGATGAAAATAAATATACAAGAAGCCTACAGAACTTCAAATAGATTGGACCAGAAAAGAAATTCCTCCCATCACATTATAGTGAAAACACCAAATACTCAAAATGAGGAAAGAATATTAAAAGCAGTAAGGGAAAAAGGTCAAGTAACATATAAAGCCAGACCTATCAGAATTACACCAAACTTCTCACCAGAGACTATGAAAGCTGGAAGATCCTGGGCAGATCTCATACAGATTCTAAGAGAACACAAATGCCAGCCCAGGCTGCTATACCCAGCAAAACTCTCAATAATCATAGATGGTGAAAACAAAATATTCTATGACAAATCCAAATTTGCACAGTATGTTTCCACAAACCCAGACCTACAAAGAATAATAGATGGAAAAATACCAACTCAAGGAGGGAAGCTACACCCTAGAAAAAGCAAGAAAGTAATCTTTCAACAAACTCAAAAGAAGATAGCCACACAAACATAAAAATAACATCGAAAATAACAGGAAGCAACAATCACTATTCCTTAATATCTCTTAACATCAATGGACTCAATTCCCCATTAAAAAGACATAGACTGACAGACTGGGCCCATTAACAGGACCCAGCATTTTGCTGCACCCAGGAAATGCACCTTTGTGTTAAAGACAAACAACACCTCAGAGTAAAAAGCTGGAAAAAAAATTTCCAGGCAAATGGCCCCAAGAAACAGGCTGGAGTAGCCATTCTAATACTGAATAGAATCGACTTTCCACCAAAAGTCATCAAAAAAGATAAGGAAGGACATTTCATACTCATCAAAGGAAAATTCTACCAAGAAGAACACTCAATTATGAACATCTATGCCCAGAATGCAAAGGCTCCCACATTCCTAAAAGAAACTTTACTAAAGCTCAAAGCACACATTGCACCTCACACAATAATAGTGGGAGACTTCAACACCCCCAAATCATCAATGGACAGATCTTGGAAACAGAAACCAAACAGAGACACAGTGAAACTAACAGATGTTATGAACCAAATGTGTTTAACAGATATCTATAGAACTTTTCATCCTACATCAAAAGAATATACCTTCTTCTCAGCACCTCATGGTACCTTCTCCAAAACTGATCATATAATTGGTCACAAAACAAACCTCAACAGATATAAGAAGATTGAAATAATCTCATGCCTCCTATCAGATCACTACATATTAAGGCTGGTCGTCAATGGCAACAACAGCAATAAAAAGCCCACATACACATGGAAGTTGAACAACGCTCTACTCAATGATAACTTGGTCAAGAAAGAAATAAAGAAAGAAATTAAATACTTCCTAGAATTTAATGAAAATGAAAGTACAAATACCCAAACCTATGGGACACAATTAAAGCAGTGTTAAGAGGAAAACTCATAGCTCTGAATGCCTCCAAAAAGAAACTGGAGAGAGCATTTACTAGCACCTTAACAGCACATCTGAAAGTTCTAGAACAAAAAGAAGCTCATACATCCAAGAGGAGTAGAAGGCAGAAAATAATCAAATTAAGGGCTTAAATCAACCAAGTGGAAACTAAAAGAACTATACAGAGAATCAACAAAACCAGGAGCTGGTTCTTTGAGAAAATAAACAAGATAGGTAAACCCTTAGCCAGACTAACCAGAGGGCACAGAGACAGTATCCAAATTAACAAAATTAGAAATGAAAAGGGAAATAAAACAACAGATTCTGAGGAAATTCAAAAAATCATCAGATCCTACTACAAAAGCCTATATGCAACAAAATTGGAAAACCTGGATGAAATGGACAAGTTTCTAGAGAGATTCCAAATACCAAACTTAAGTCAGGATCAGATAAACCATCCAAACAATCCCATAACCCCTAAAGAAATAG
Source organism: Rhynchomys soricoides (assembly GCA_019843965.1). NCBI lineage: Eukaryota > Metazoa > Chordata > Mammalia > Rodentia > Muridae > Rhynchomys > Rhynchomys soricoides. Next base: position 52,871 of record JADRCH010013320.1, read on the forward strand.
AAGCAATCATTAAAAGTCTCCCAACCAAAAAAAGCACAGGATCAGATGGGTTCAGTGCAGAATTCTATCAGATCTTCAAAGAAGACCTAATACCAAAACTCTTCAATCTATTCCACAAAATAGAAATAGAAGAACACTACCCAATTCATTCTATGAGGCCACAGTAACACTAATACCGAAACCCAACAAAGACCCAACAATAAAAGAAAACTTCAGACCAATATTCCCTATGAATATTGATGCAAAAATACTCAACAAAATTCTCGCGAACCAAACCCAAGAATACATCAAAACAATCATTCAACCTGATCAAGTAGGCTCCATCCCAGGGATGCAGGGATGGTTCAATACCGGGAAATCCATCAATGTAATCTAGTACATAAACAAACTCAAAGAAAAAAACCACATGGTCATTTCATTAGATGCTGAAAAAGCATTTGACAAAGTTCAACATCCCTTCATGATAAAAGTCTGGAAAGATCAAGAAATCAAAGACCATACCTAAACATAGTAAAAATAATATACAGCAAATCAGTGGCCAACATCAAACAAAATGGAGAGAAACACGAAGCAATCCCACTAAAATCAGGGACTAAGCAATGCTGCTGTTTCTCCCTATCTATTCAATATAGTACTTGAAGTTCTAGTTACAGCAACAAAAGGAGGTCAAAGGGATAAAAATTGGAAAGGAAGAAATCAAAATATCACTATTTTCAAAAGATATGATGGTATACTTAAGTGACCCGAAAAACTCCACCAGAGATCTGCTACTGCTGATAAACACCTTCAGCAAAGTGTCCAGATCCAAATTAACTCAAGCAAATTAGTAGCCTTCCTATACTCGAAGGATAAACAGGTTGAGAAGAAATTAGGGAAATGACACCCATCACAACTGTCACAAACAATATGATGTATCTGGGTGTGACTCTAACCGAACAAGTGAAAGATCTGTATGGCAAGAACTTCAAGTCTTTGAAGAAAGAAATCAAAGAAAACCTCAGAAGATGGAAAGATCTCCCATGCTCACAGATTGGCAAGATTAATATAGTTAAAATGGCCATCCTGCTGAAAGCAATCTACAGATTCAATGCAATCCCCATCAAAATCCCAACTCAATTCTTCATAAACATAGAAAGAGCAATTCTCAAATTCATGTGGAATAGCAAAAAACCCGGATAGCAAAAACTATTCTCAACAATAAAAGGACTTCTGGGGGAATCAGCCTCCCTGACCTCAAGCTGTACTACAGAGCAGTAGTGATAAAAACTGCATGGTATTGGTACAGTGACAGGCAGGTAGATCAATGGAATAGAATTGAAGATCCAGAAATGAACCCACACACTTACGGTCACTTGATCTTTGACAAAGGAGCTAAAACCATCCAGTGGAAAAAAGACAGCATTTTCAACAAATGTTGCTGGTTCAACTGGCAGTCTACATGTAGAAGATTGCGAATTGATCCATTCCTATCTCCCTGTACAAAGCTCAAGTCCAAGTGGATCAAGGCCCTCCACATAAAACCAGATACACTATATGTAATAAAAGAGAAAGTGGGTCAAAGTCTCGAACATATGGGCACAGGGGAAAAGTTCCTGAGTTGAACACTAATGGTTTATGCTCTAAGATCAAGAATCACCAAAGGGATCTCATGAAATTACAAAGCTTCTGTAAGACAAAGGACACTGTTAATAGGACAACAGGCAACCTACAGATTGGGAAAAGATCTTTACCAATCCTATGTCTGATAGAGGGCAAATATCCCATATATACAGAGAACTCTAGAAGCTAGACTCCAGAGATCCAAATAACCCTATCAAAAGTGGGGAACAGAGCTAAATAGAGAATTTTCAACTGAAGAAACTTGAATGGCCAAGAAGCACCTAAAGAAATGTTCAACATCCTTAGTCATGAGGGAAATGCAAATCAAAACAACTCTGAGATTTCACCTCACACCAGTCAGGATGGCTACAATCAAAAACTCAGGTGACAGTAGATGTTGGCGAGGATGTGGAGAAAGAAGAACACTCCTCCATTGCTAGAGGTTGGGACCTTTATTAAAGATAGTTATCTCAGAGGAACCTGGACTTTCCAAGACAATTACACCTTCATCTTAGTTTCTACAGCCTCCAGAACTGTGAGAAATTAATTTTTGTTAAAAGGCACCCAGTCTTCAGCATCTTGTTACAGCAGTATAACTGGACTAAGTCACTGTGGGTAACTTCCTTATTTCTCAAGTTAATTAAGGATAACAGCAACATTTATCATGAAAACCCACAATACCTTTAAAATAGAAAAAGGATATAATTAGTAATAATGTTAAGAATACAATGAAAGGCCACATTCGTAGCAGAGGAGGGCCTTGTTGGCCATCAGTGGGAGGGGAGGCCCTTGCCCTGAGGGTGTTAGATGCCATAGTATAGAGGAATGCCAGGGAGGGAAGATGGGAGTGGGTGGGTGGGTGGGTGGGGGAATACCCTCATAGAGGAAGGGGGAGGAGATATGGGATAGGGGGGTTCCAAAGGGGAGACCTGGAAAGGGGAAAACATTTAAAATGTAAAAAAGTATCAAAAGAAGAATACAGTGGTAAATCAGAATGGTTCATGAACAAATTAGAAAAGGTTGTCATGTTGATCATAAAACACATGCACACCCAATTCCTCAATAAATTAACCTGAATTACACAGAGTGCTTTCAAATAACATGAGTGTCCATACTGAATAGTGATATTTTTTGTCTTGTCTCCTTTTTGCTTCGTATTCCCTTTGCTGGACAAACCTAGATTATCTATGTGGCCAGAAATGCCAAGGATTGCCTGATATCTTACTACTATTTCTCAAAAATGAATAAAATGCTGCCTGACCCTGGTACTCTGGGAGAATACATTGAAACCTTCAAAGCTGGAAAAGGTAAGTGAAATAAAATTGTAGCATCCTATTTCCTAACCCATGCAATGAAATCAGACAAGATTTTCAGTAGACATTTGCATTCCTCAAGGTCAATCAGGGAAGATGATATACTCAAAATAGGTCATCTCTGAAAACTTTGGCAAAGAGACTATTAATAGTTGTTAGCAAAGTTAGGGAAAATCAGCAGAAGCTAGTGAGGGTTTCTAGTGTTCCCTAGCCCATGGTGCTATCAGAGGGACCTATAATGGAACTGAGTTTGACAGTGCCAATAGTCTACCACAGTGAGCCAAGAGGAAATACACCAAGGAAACAAGTCCAACATCCTCCTGTCTCCAAAAGCCTTTTAGTGTCTCTTTGAACAAAGTCCAGCCATAAGCTGAGTTCCACTTGCTGGGCATAGTTGGCAGAACCAGCAAAAGGTAACCAGCATACTTCTTACCACTCACCATCACAGAGAGCAAAGTTGTCCAGATACCAGGTAGTAAGTGAATTTCAAAATTATACTATTAGAATGTTTTGAATATACATACATATATGTATACATATAATACATTGCATATATATATATATATATATATATCCACATTTTATATTGCATCTATAATATATTAATATATAACATATTATGTACTATATTACATGATAAAATAAATAATATATATTTAAACAATTATTACTATTGCCTAACATTAATCTATGTGCTTTGAAAAATAAAAGTTTCAAACTCAGTCATAATACAACCCTCCCCAGCAGAGAAAATTGAATGATAGGAATAAAATACAAGTAATTCAGAATGTATCTTATCTTCTGGCTCAATACTCTAACAAAAGGAAGAGAGGTCAGCAGCATCTAAGAGCCAGGGGTAGTGAATGACTACAAGGAAACTATCTTCTGGCCACGCAGAGGAGCTATACATGTATTCCAATTGTGAGAGTATTCATAAGCCCTGGTAAAAACCTAAGCCAGACCAAATGCTACCATCAAGAGAGGAGGTGGGCATATAATTCTTCCCCTAACAAATGAGTTACTGGGAATTGTTATTTGCTGGAAGATAACAGGTCAGTTTTCGTAGGTCAGTTTAATCTAAGAGTATATATATCCTCTGATAAGTATACTATGCTCCAGTGGAAAACAGAATATTCAAGAATATTTGGGAAGTATAAATTGCACTTGATAGGGCTAAAAAGATACAAAATTAGGTGGGAGGAAAAGAGGGATCCTTCTGGTAAGACTTGGGGGAGAGGGCTGAAAAATTACCAAATATGTGTGTGTCAGTGTGTCTGTGAGTGTCTGTGACCATCTGTGTGTGTATGTAAAACTGTCTTCTGCAAGAAGGAATTCTGTTCAGGATCTTTGTATTTTATTTGTATTTATTAATTGTTCTTTTTTATTTAACACAGCCATTCTCATTTGATAAGTTTTAAGGTGACAGTGACATCCCCTTTTCTTTCCTCCTCAGTGCTGTGGGGCTCCTGGTATGACCATGTAAAGGGATGGTGGGATGTGAAAGACCAATACCGTATTCTCTACCTCTTCTATGAAGACATGAAAGAGGTGATGGCAGTGTGGTCTCGACTTTGTCATCCCCCATCCTCATATATAAAAATCCCAGTGACATCCTGGAGTACGGGCTTGTCTGCAGAAGATCCTTGAGGATGTTCTCTGCTTCCATGATACCCTCAACTCAGTCTTCCCCTAGAAACTCTGCAACTCAGTTTTTTTCCCTAGAAGCTCTGATTACTTTTCCCCCTTTAAATGCTTAGAGATCATGGTATCTTTTCTTGTAAACGAAACAGAATAAGTTTTATACTCAAGTCAACTGACTAGATTCTAACACTCATTACCCAAATTTCATTATCTAAAAGCTAGTTGTTGTCTATCTCACAAAGTGACTACAAATTTATCCAGTCATAGTTGTAGAGTATGAAATGTGTGGCCTCTTTCCCCTCTTCTATACCACTGAAGTCCATCATTAAATAAGTTCTAGTCCATGTGAACACTGGCAGGATTTGACACATACAGTGGGGTATTGAACTGACACCATGCTCTGTTTCATTGTGAATGAGTAGAATATAATGCCTAAAATTAACCTGTAAGCCACACCTGCTCAGAAAAGAAGTAACTTCCTGGAATGCTGGGAGTTGTAGCTTTTAGAAAATGACAAAGCCTCATAGGAAAATACAGTGGCCTACAGGTTTGTCTTTATAAACTCCTGCAACACATGGCTCAAGGCCCCTGCATCTGGGAAACTCCGGGGAATGGTTCTGACCAAAGTCCATCTCTTAGTCAGTATTTAATAAAGCTTGCTTAAAATTTGACCCAAATTTTAAGTTACTTTTTCAGGCAGATATTAGAATTAACATAGAGTACAGATCTACTCTCACAATCCTGTGAATTGGTGTGCTTATGTAACAAATCCACCTTCAACACCTAAGCTAAGAAGTCTAGCATGATTTAACCAGAAACTGTAGCTCTTTTTCTTTCATCAGAATGAGGCAAGCTGCAAGGGTTCATATCCCTGGGTTGACTTGATAACTCTTTTATTCATTTTCTTATTAGACTTATCATAGCTCACAGTCTATATATTATAGCCACTATACCAAAGTTAATCATACAAACCAACAGATCCTCAGCTTCATATGATCTTCACACAATCCCTGATACCCAGGAAATAGAGTAGCTCCATTACCAAGATTCCAGGTCCTATCTCTGGAGGCATTTGATCTCCTGCTACAAGTGAATCACCTAGATAGCAAGAGTAGACTCTGGAACAGTCAATGCGCTGCCCTAAAACTACTTAAGACATATTTCAATTGGCCCCTTTAAACATCCTTTTCCAAATATTGTTTGTTAATTCTGACTAAATAGCATCTCTAATGGAAGACCAAAATTATTTATTTTCTTTAACTGTTCCGTATACAGGACCCTAAAAGGGAACTTGAGAAGATAGTAAAATTCCTAGAAAAAGACCTATCAGAGGAAGTTCTGAACAAAATCATCTATCACACCTCCTTTGATGTAATGAAACAAAACCCAATGGCCAACTACACTACTCTACCCTCCAGTATCATGGACCACTCTATATCTCCTTTCATGAGGAAAGGTAGGTGAGATTGACATTCTGAGATGTCAAATAAGTCTCATGATTCTGCTTGTATTTTCCGTTGATATCCCATTCTACCTGATTTACTTTTCTAACTGGTGTAGTGTTGGAGAGAGGTGGCTTGTGTACCTGTCCATCTCAGTACAAGTCATAGGGGTGTGTAGACACTCCTCCCTGTGTGCCTACTGCACTCCCTAAGAGTTCACTTTGTTTCAGGGATGCCTGGAGACTGGAAGAACTACTTTACTGTGGCACAAAGTGAGGATTTTGATGAAGACTACCGGAAGAAGATGGCAGGGAGCACTATTACCTTCCGCACAGAGATCTGAGAGCACTGGGGAGGAGGGAAGCTTTAGATTTCTTCACTATATACTTTAGCTATTTGAGCTTCCATTCTTGAGCTGTTGCAGGGTTCTGTATGTCCTATGATACTATTTCATCAAAATATAATCAGACCTACAGAATGATTTTGGTCACATTATGTGATTATTCTTATTGAAGCCTATCACACAACCATGTACTTTACTGCACTTGGACAAAAATAAACTAATACCTTCACTAGCCTACAGTTGTCTTGTCTCATAGAAATGTCAAGAATAGATAGACACACAGGAGAAGAGGATTCTACATAAGAAAGCAAGTAAGAAAAGCAAAGGGAATAAAAAGTGAGCACTGGGCATAAACCGAAGGCTAGCTAATTTTCTGAACAATTGTCTTCATCTGTTCTATTATGCCTTAACAAAACACATAATTTGTTTATAAAGAATAAAAAGTATTCCTTATGTACTGCTTTGAAGCCTGGGTGACTAAAGTCAAAGCTTCCCCCTGGCAAACACCTTCTTATTGCACCCTCCCATGATGGAATATGGAAAGCACAGAGGGGTGGGAGAGGAAGTCAAATTCATGTTTTCATCAAGAACCTGCAATAACTAATTCAGTCACATGATGATGTACTTATACCTCCTGACTCCATTGCACTGATGACTCAGTTTCCAATATATAATAAACATTGCTATATATTCGAACTATATCTATAGCCCAAGAATAAGACTCCCCACTTCAAGATCTCTAGACTATTTAATAATAACAACAACAACGTCAGACATAAAAGCTGCCTTTTAAGTTGTCATGGTTATCTAACAGATTCCTGAAACTGTTATCCTTGTTTACCTCCCAGAAGTAGAAAGTAAGTCCCTACTGTTGGTGACATCATACACTTTGGACCATGCACACGACCCAGAAGATCTGAGTTGCATCCATCTTGAAAGTCCACACCCTGAGTGATGTGGGGACTATCATTTTTCCTCCAGCAATTCATGATTAATCTCTCCAAATGGCTGGATGATTGTTTCTACTGGCAAAGAATGTCATCAGAATTTAAGTAGCCAATGTTTCCAGCTCCATCAGTCTTTCTACATCATGCCAGATTTAGTTTACAATGCCCCTTTCTTTGAGTTGATGTTCTCACTTTAACAATAGACTCCCTGTGAGGCTTGAAGTTCATTGTTATTGAGTCATTTGAACAAAGAAATTATGTATTCAGTTTTCCACAATACCAATGTATGAATTCTCTCTCTCTCTCTCTCTCTCTCTCTCTCTCTCTCTCTCTCTCTCTCACACACACACACACACACACACACACCATACACACACAGCTTTCAGGTAAACTTATGTGCATTTTGAAGTGGGAGCTTATATCCTAGAACTCATTTTAGGAACAACCACCCACCACCCACTACTGGTGTTCTTTTTACTACTATAACTAGGACGTGGATCTCTTATGTCTAGCCACATTAGAGAGTTGATTTTAAATGAATGAACAAATCAGAAAATTTCTCCTTAGGATGGCTTCTTTTGAACTGCTATCTAGAGAAGTAGAAATGATGGTACATACACACATATACACATAAGAACACAGTGTCACAGAAGACAGAAAATCCAAAATTTATACAGTTTATATTCCAGTTTTAGTCTAAAGGCAAACAGACTTCATTGTAAGAAGAGTAAAAGGCTGTGGGGATCAGGATGCTAGAATGTGACTTATTAGTATAGCACGTGCCTAACAGGTACAGGGTCCTGTGTTTGATCATGATTACTGAAAAATCAGGTAAGGTTTAATCAGGACAGTGTTATCTTTTCAGAATAGCTAATTATTTCAGGGGTTCAGCTGGTTGGATAAGGCCCACATACATGACAGAAGCTAAGCTCTTTACTCAGTCTACCAGTCTAAATATTAATCATATCTAATATCTACCCTCACAGAAATAGCTAAAGTAATGATTGACCAAATATTTAGGCACTCCATGATCAGTTTTCCATAAAAAGCTAGCTACATGAGCAGCAAGGCTGATATAACAAAAACACTAATTTTAAACATCTTACATTCCAGAAACATCCACATCCATGTTCTTGTGGTAAGTTTAGTAATAATCATCTCTGGAAGAGTTTGGGTGCCTCTCTGACCTTCTGGCCTTTTTCTTTCTTTACTAGTATATATGTGTTTTGTAGCTAGTTGCTCAGTGTTGATACATTTCATTGTGATGGGAAACTCATTAAGACACAAGATGCAACAACTCAAAGGACTCAAGAACTCCCTGAAATGTACCAAAAGTACAAAGCTCCTCTTTCTTCAGGGTTATATGAGCAAGAAAAATGGCCAAGGAAGCTCTGTGAACCTGTCAAAATGCCTACAAGTTATCGAGAGACTTCTGGATTGCAGCTTTCATGCATTGCCAAGCATGCAGGTATAGGTTTTGAGTGATGTAGCTGCCTTTAGGTTGTCCATTTTTCTGTAAGTAAAACCAATAAACTCACTGTTTAACCAAATTGAACATTGGTGGTATTGTTATCTCATCTGTTTACTGGTTCCTGATCCAGGGTGAATATCCATTTGTTCAGTACTCCTTATGAATAGTGTCATACAGCAGTATCCCTCATCTAGGATTTTATACCATCCCTGTAATCTTTTTCTTGTTGTCTAATCCTATTTCTTCAACACTTATTAGTGTTTAGTTCCAAATAATTCTTTTCTTTCTTTATAACTTTAATTTTTTACAGTCCAGTCTGCTCTCCCAGTTCCTCATCCCATTCCTCCTCCCCCTGTCTCCAAGAGGTCTCCCCACTCCCTATGGTCTCAAGGTTCTCCAGTGTTAGGTGTGTCTTCTCCCACTGAGACAAGACAAGACAGTCCTCTGCTGTATATGTGTCTGAGGCCTCAGACCAGCTCATGTATGCTGCATTGGTTGCTCAGCGCATGAGAGATCTCAGGAGTCCAGGCTGGTCTTTCCATGGGGTTGTCCAACTTTTCAGCTTCTTCCAGCTGTTCCCTAATTCAACCACATGGATTCCAGACTTCAGTCCAATGGTTGGATGTAAGTATCTGTGTCTATCTTGATCAGCTGCTTGTTGGACCTCTCAGAGGACAGCCATGCTAGGCTCCTGTCTATAAGCACACCATAGCATCAGTAATACTATCAGGTTTTGGAGCATCCCCTTTAGATGAATCCCAAGTTGGGCTGGTCACTGTACCACCTCTCCCTCAGTCTTTTCTCCATTTTTGTCCCTGCAATTCTTTTAGACAGGAATAATTCTGAGTCAAAATTGTTGACTGTGGGATGGCAACCCCATCCCTCCACTTGATGCCCTGTCTTTCTACTGGAGGTAGACTCTATAAGTTCCCTCTCCCCACTGTTGGGCATTTCATTTAAGATCCCTCCCTTTGAGTCCTGAAAGTCTCTCACCTTCCTTCCTGGTCTCTGGTACTTTCTAGAAGGTCCCCCCACCTCCCACCCCTCACTCTACCCCCTGAGGTTGCTCATTTCCACTCGTTATGCTGGCCCTCAGGGCTTCTCTCCTGTCTCCCTCCCCCCCCCCCATACCTGATCCTGTTCCCATTTTCCCCTCTTCCACTCCTTTCCAATCCAGGTCAGAAATTCTACCAGAAAACTACAATTTCAGCCAATTGGCTAGATATAAAATTAACTCAAACAAATCAGTAGCCTTCTTTTATACAAAAGATAAACAGACTGAGAAAGAAAATAGAGAAACAACATCCTTTCACAATAAGGACAAATATTATAAAATATCTTGGGGTAACTTTAACCAAACAAGTGAAAGGTCTGTAGGACAAGAACTTCAAGGCTCTCAACAAAGAAGTCAAAGAAGACCTCAGAAAATGGAGAGATCTCCCATGCTCATGGATAGGTAGGATTAATATAGTTTAATGGCCATCCTACCAAAAGCAATCTATCAATCCCTATCAAAATTCAACACAATTCAATGCAATCCCAATCAAAATTCTAACACAATTCTTCACAGACATAGAAAGAGCAATTCCCAATTTCATATGGAAAAAAAAAATCCAGGATAACAAAAACAATTCTTAACAATAAAAGGACTTCTGATGGAATCATCATTCCTGACCTCAAGCTGTACTACAAAGCAATAGTGATTAAAAAAAAAAAAAAACTGCATGGTCTTGGTGCAGAGATAGACATGTTGATCAATGGAATAAAATTGAAAAGCCAGAAATAAAACCACACACTTATGGACACTTGATCTTTGACAAAGAAACCAAAGATACACAATGAAAAGAAGAAGAAAGCATCTTCAATAAATGGCGCTATGTAAAAAAAATGAAAATAGATCCATATTTGTTACCTTACACAAAGCTCAAGTCCAACTGGATCAAGGACTTCAACATAAAACCAGGTACACTGAATCTCATAGAAAGAAAGTGGCAAACAGCCTTGAACTCATTGGCTCAGGGGAAATTTCTTAAACAGAACTCCAATGGCTCATGCTGTAAGATCAAGAATTAATAGATGGGACCTCGTGAAACTGAAAAGTTTCTGTAAGCCAAACTATTCTTAAAGAGAAGCATCACATATTCCATTGTCAAGCTCCAACTCTTTGGAGATCAGTATCAGATTCAATACGTAACTTAGCTTGTGGGTAGATTGATGCACAGTACCATGTCTCTAGTGCATATGCTAAATACCAGTGATTTTCATACTTTCGGATATTAGAGGCCCAGAGTCCTAAACAGATTCTTTATGTGGGTTATAGCTTTTGGTGTTCTTATATTATAAATTAAATCTAAGAAATTGTAAAACTCCAGAATAAGGCTTACTATACATACCGTTTGTGATCAAAATACTGGCATCATGATGTGATAAGTGATGGAAGAGCCCACCCAGAACTCCTGAAAGGAAGATCTGAGGAACTAGCATCATTTCCTACTGATGAAATGGTCTTGACCACGTAGAATCCTTGACAGGGTCTCAGTTTCTACAGAGATGTCCAGAGTATAATTTAGAAACTGCTGCTCATTCTTTTAAAATCAAACAAAATTAGTGTATGTTTCTCAACATCCAATCTCCTAACTTTAGTCAATCTGCTCTTCTAACTGGTTTGTTTCTGCCCCAGTTCACATATTCTATGTCAAAAGACATCATCTCCCTAGAAGAATTGCCATTCTCTTTGTGAAGTTTTATAGGATATTTTACTGTTTCTCTCTTCTTTCCCTCCTCTCCTGTTCTCTGACTTCCCTGATCCTCTCTCTCTCTCTCTCTCTCTCTCTCTCTCTCTCTCTCTCCTTAGAACTTTCATTTCTCTATCATTATTTCTAGCTATGGCTTCATCCTTTTTTCATGCTCTTATGTGCTTTGCCTTTCAAAGTCCCATTCAAACACCTGCTGTCACTGATTTTCCTTTGGGGAAATATTCCCTAAATGCACACAGTTTTAGGCAATCATCAAGAGGTGCCACCTTTCCCTGATCAATGTGCACACACGTGACCAAAACTGGGTAGGTCTTATACTCTGCTCTAAGATTTGGATTATAAGCCAACTAAATTAATTTGCAACCCACTCAACTTATGAGAAGTGCTTTGGTAATGGCCACTTGGGAACTCCTTTATGGTTTCCCACAACTGCCTCACTCGTTGTTCTTGTTCTTTTCTATCAGTTCTGTGAGCAATCCCATACCTTTACCAGTTGCTGTTGTACTGGAATAAGGTGATCCATGTTGTCTACTACCATAGAAACGAATGAACCTATACAAAAAAATGACTCTTTAAACTGTTCTTTATTCAGATATTCAGCATTCTGGGTACCCAGTAAATTATTTTCCTTAAATCTTCCCTCTCTGGCACATCTCCAGCTAGCATACTTGACAAATAATCAGAACCAAGGCAAGAAATCATTCCAAAGGTTACTCTTGTCCCTCTGGTCATGTGAGCAGCCTTGTATCTGATATTTATGATATTAATGTCTTTTCTGCTATGTTCCTCTCTCTGTATAGTGGATGATTCACATATACTCAAGACTGCTAAATTTTGCCTTCCTTCTGCATCCCCATCTGTGTTACATCTAGGTTAAAAGTTACTGTAGAACAAACAAACTGTTAGCATTGTAATGTGCTGGGCTACTTAGATGTTCATATTCAGGTTCCTTTCTACATGATGAAGTACAAATGTGCCTCTCTAATATAGAATGAAAAACTAAGTATACCACAGTATTCTCATCAATGCTACTTATTATCAGGGAACTCTAATAATAATCACCTTCCTCCATGTACCTATATAACATTTTAAAACTGCACAAATGCAAGACCCACAAGAGCATGGGTAAATACAATCTTATTAATATTTGCATGCCAGTCAACATAGCACACATGTGGATGTGTGCACATCCACATCACTTTATAACACACACACACACACAGAGAGAGACAGAGAGAGAGACAGAGACAGAAAGACTGAGAGAGACAAAGACAGAGAGACAGAGAGAGAGAACAGCTATTACCTTTAATAAGTCGAATTCCTTAAAATGATATCTCTTCTTGAGATATCATTTGAAGATTATTCAGGACCCATCTCTTGAAAAAAGTCAGTCTGAAACTTTGTATCATTTTTTATAGGCAGAGATAATAAAGGCCCAGAACTAATCAAAGTCTATATATCTATAAACCCACAGCCTTTTTTTCCATTTTCTTCCTTTTGTTTATCTTTTATTTTATATGCATTGTGACTGGCTGCCTGTATGTCTGTAAACCACATGGGTCTCCTGAAATTGAAGTTATAGCTGTGCTTTATCATGTAGGTACTAGGAATTGAAGGAACTTCTAGAAGAAGAACACATACTCTTAACCATTGAGTTATTTCTTTAGAAGTCACAGTCATGAGGAAACATAAACACTTGCCATGAGATAGGCTGAGTAATTTTCAGCCATATACCTGAAAAATTAAGTGCAAACAAATGAACAACAAAGAGACAGGCTGAATAAGGACATACTTCGAAGGAGAAATGAGGCCAGAGCCACACAATCGGAAATTTGAAGAGCCTTGGCAAAAAGACAAAAATGTTAAAGGGAAAAATTCAGATTCACCAAAATTAAAAATACTATGTTTATCACTTGGTAGAATAGTATGCAAGTGAAGGAAATTAAAGAAATAGAAACAAATAGGAAGAGAAGTCAAATTATCTCAATTTGCAGATAACACGATATTATATATAAGAGATCCCAAATATTCTGCCAAAAATCTTATAGACAATCAACAATTTGAGCAAAGTGGCAGGACACAAAGTCAACTTACAAAAATCAGTAGCCTTTCAATAAACCATCAACAAATACACTAAGAGATCATGAATACACTCACATTTACAATAGCATCACGCACAATAGACCTCCACAATATAAACTGCAAATACATGAAGAAAGGGGTTGAGAAAGGAACTAGAAAGTGAAAAGATCTAAGATGTTCATGCATTGATAGAATTAATATTTTTGAGACTTGCCATCCTACCAAAAGTTATTTAAAGATTCAGTGCACTCTCAATATAAATACCCAAAAATTTAGTCAAAGAAATAGGAAAAAAATCCTAGAATTCATATGGAAACAAAACCCTAGATAGCCAAACAATTCCGAGGGAAAAAAAAAATGATGGATGGATTACAAATCAAGATTTCAAGACACACCATAGAGCTAAAGTAATAATAATACATTTTTAAAAATCTAACATGATACTAGAACAAAAACAGAAATGTAGATTAATGGATCAAAAGACTAAAACATGAATATATAAAATAAATATCTATCTGATACTTGATGAAAAGTCAAAACACTGCTCTTAAAAATGCATTTTTAGAAAACTGTGCCAAGAAAAGTGAATATCCATATATAGAAGAATGAAATTATACTTATATCTACCACTCTGCAAAAACTAGATTCAAGTAGATCAAGACCTCAAAGTGAAACTAGAAATACTGAAACTTCTAGAACAGAATGTGGCAGTACTATGAACGTTTAGGTGTAGAAAAAAATTTCCTTAACCTGGGAATTAATTATTTACCTGGGAATTATGGCCAACAATTAACAAGTGGAACCTCATAAAACTAAGAACCTATACATCTAAAGAAACAGTACAGTGAGTGAAGAAGAAACCTACAGAATAGGATGTAATCATTGCTAGTTATTCATCTAAAAGACTATATAAAGAACTCAAAATGGCAGTCAAAGGAAACATGATCCAATTAACAAATGAGCTAGGAATCTAAACAGAATTTTCAACAGAGGAAACAAACATGACTACAAATCAGCTCAAAAATTGTTCAGTATCCATGCAATTAGGGAAAATCACACTAAAACAGACTTGAGATTTCATCTCACCCCAGTTAGAATGGCTAAGATCAACAGAACAACTAATAAGTGCCGAGGAGTTTGTGGAAAAAGAGAACCCTCATTCACTGTTGGACCGAACACAAATTGGAGCAACCAGTCTGGAAGCTAATATAGACAGACAATTATTGAGCTCATCCCCATGAAAGACTCCTTCTCTCAGAGGTCATTAGATAGCTGTAGTGACTTTTCCAGAGGTGTGAACCTATGAGATTTCTCCCCTTCCTCATTAGTCTATCTTCTAATTTTGCTATGTTCAGATCTTATTTATCCAGCTATTATGAGAGACTGCTTCAAAGCAGACTTCTTGGTGTTTTATCTCTTGAAATTTTCCCTCGAAAAACTATGATGTTTCCTAAGGCATAAATCAAGAGTTGGGAGATAGATGCATACACTGCAACTAGATTTTCTACAACTTGTTGATCTCTGTGTGTCATTCAACTTATGAGGTAATGCAGACCACAAAATATCAATGTCACATAAAAAACAGAAGAGGAGATTTCAACTTGGGCGTACGGAAGGAGGACAATACAGAAGATGGGGATGATCATCAAGGTTGTTTGAAAAAGTCTCAAGAAAACTTATTATTTCATATATGCCTAAAATCATAAGCAGTGCATAAAGTGTATTTTGAGTTGTTTACTTTCTTGCTTAAGGAGCTTCTTTTCATAATGAAATGTTTCTATCTTAGAGGAAACTGTTACACACAGTACTAAGGCTAGTGAAGTGCTGAATTGTAGAAGAGAACCTAGTATGGCCACTTTGTTAGACCAGCATCATTCCTAACTACATTCTAAATTTTATCCTTATACTCACATATAATTGTAACTATTACCTTCATCAAAGAAGCTGGGGTTTTTGTTGTTGTTGTTTGGTTTGGTTGGTTTTTGTTTTTGTTTTTTTTGCAAATCACATAAAAAACTGTATCCAATAACACAGAAATCAATAAATTTTAGAAAGCCTAGTCCCAGTGTATGCAACTACCTCACATCTCCTGATCTACAGCTCAGGGAACATTGCAGTCAAGATGGAAGAAAGATTTTAAGAGTGAAAAAACCAATAACTCTGCTTTAAAGCAGTCTCTCCTTATAATGACTGCTAAACAAGATTTGAAGTTAGCAATATCAAAAGACATGCTAATGAGGAAGGGTAAAAATCTTATAGGTTCACACCCCTGGAAAAGTAACTACAGCATCCTAATGACTGCTGAGAGAAGAAGTCTTTCTCAGGGATGAGCTAAATAATTGGCTGTCCAAAACAAAGTGGTCAGCTCTAAAACCCTATGCACAGAACGAAGAAGAGAAGATTCAGCAAGTTATATTTAGATACTTTCACATACACAGACATACATACATATGCTACAATAATTGAGAAAGAAGAGCTATTAATTTGAGAGCAGGGAGAACCTACAAGGAGAAAACTTGGGAGAGGCTGGAGGAGAAAGGGGAAGAGGGAAGGTGATATAATTATAACTAAATGTGTAACTAAAATAAATGTAGGCCACAGCTCTCTATACCTGGGTCGCACCAGGAGAGAGCTGGTCTCCAGGGAGTGCTGACACACCTATGAGCACAGGTAGGACCACCAATCCTGCTCCAAGGGACATGCCCAGAGACCACAGGACACAGGAACCAAGAAACAACCTGGGATGGGATCCTTCCAGTTTCAATCTCTGCCCAGAGCTGACACTGTGCCTCAGCTCTCCATACCCAGATTCCTCCAGGAGACAGCAGAAGTGCTGACACACCTGAGAGCACAGGTGAGACCAATACCTGTGCTCAAATTCCTGGCCTAAGAGGGACCTGCCCAGAGCCATCAGGACACAGGAACCAAGGAACAGCTTGGGACAGGATCCTTCCAGTTTCTGTCTGTGCCACAACTCTCCATATCCAAATTCATCCCTGAGAGAACTGATCTCCCAGGAGTGTTGACACACAGGCTTACAGGAAAAACAAGCCACAGTCAGAGACAGCAAGACCAGCTAACAACAAAGATAATTAGCCAGCAACAGGCAAGGGCAAGAACATAAGAAACAGAAACTACTTGGCTACTTGGCATCAACAGAACCCAGTTCTCCCACCACAGAAAGCCCTGGATATCCCAGGACATGAGAAAACCAGGACTCTGATTTAAAATCACATCTCATGATGATGATAGAAGACTTTCAGAAGGACATAAATAACTCCCTTAAAGAAATACAGAAGAACACAGGCAAACAGGCAGAAGCTTTTAAAGAAGAAACTCAAGAATCCATTAAAGACTTACAGGAAAATACAACTAAACAAGTGAAGGAATGGAACAAAACCATCCAGGATGTAAAATGGAAATAAAAACAATAAAGAAATCACAAAGAGAGACAATCCTGGTAATAGAAAAGCTAGAAAAGAGATCAGGAGTCATAGATGCAAGCATCACCAACAGAGTACAAGAGATAAAAGACAGACTCTCAGGTGCAGAAGATACCATAGAAAACATTGACACAACAGTCAAAGAAAATGCAAAAATCTCCTAACCCAAAACATCCAGGAAATCCAGAATACAATGAGAAGACCAAAACTAAGGATAATAGGTATAGAAGAGAGCGAACATTCCCAATTCAAAAGCCCAGTAAACATCTTCAAAAAATTATAGAAGAAAACTTCCCTAAACTAAAGAAAGAGATATCCATAAACATACAAGAAACCTCTAGACCTACAAATAGATTGGATCAGAAAAGAAATTCCTCCAGTCACATAATAATCAAAACCCCAAATGCACAAAACAAAGAAAGAATATTAAAAGCAGTAAGGAAAAAAGGCCAAGTAACATATAAGGGCAGACCTATTAGAATTACATCAGACTTCTCAGCAGAGATTATAAAAGCCAGAAAATCCTGAGCAGATGTGATACAGACCCTAAGAGAACACAAATGCCAGCCCAGGCTACTATACCTAACAAAATCAATGTACATTGAGATGAAGAAACCAAGATATTCCATGACAAAAACAAATTTACAAAGTATCTTTTCACAAATCCAGCACTACAAAGGATAATAGATGGAAAACTCAACACAAGGAGGGAAACTACACCCTTGAAAAAGCAAGAAAGTAATCTCCTTTCAACAAACCCAAAAGAAGATAGCCACACAAACATAATTCTACCTCTAACAACAAAAAAATAGCAGGAAGAAACAATATCAATTACTAAATATCTCTTAACATAAATGGACTCAATTCTCCGAAAAAAAAAAAAAAAAGACATAGACTAACAAACTGGATGCATAAACAGGACCCAGCATTTCGCTGCATACAGGAAACACACCTCAGTGGAAAAAGACAGACACTACCTCAAAGTAAAGGGCTGGAAAACAATTTTCCAAGCAAATGGTCTCAGGAAACAAGCTGGAGTAGCTATATTAATATCGAATAAAATTTATTTTCAACCTAAAGACTTTAAAAAAGATAAGGATGGACACTTCATCCTCATCAAAGGAAAAAAATCTACCAAAATGAACTCTCAATTCTGGACATCTATGCTCCAAATGCAAAGACACCCACATTCATAAAAGAAACATTACTAAAACAAGCATTGTACCTCACACAATAATAGTAGGAAACTTCAAAAACCCACTCTCAGCAACAGACTAATCATGGAAACAGAAAGTAAGCAGAGATACAGTGAAACAAGCAGAAGTTATGAACCAAATGGATATAACAGATATCTATAGGACATTTCATCCTAAAACAAAAGAACATACCTTCGTCTCAGCACCTCATGGTACCTTCTCCAAAACTGACCATATACTCCACCACAAAACAGACCTAAACAGATACAAGAAGATTGAAATAATCCTATGCATCCTATCAGATCACCATGAACTAAGACTGGTCTTCAATAACAAATAAAACAACAAAAAGCCCACATACACATGGAAACTGAACAATGCTCTACTTAATGATAATTAAGGTCAAGGAAAAAAATAATGAAATTAAAGATTTTTTTAGAATTTAATGTAAATGGAGGCACAACATACTCAAACTTGTGGGACACAATGAAAGCAGTGCTAAGAGGAAAACTAATAGCTCTGAGTGTCTCCAAAAAGAAACTGGAGAGAGAATACACTAGCAGCTTGATAGCACATCTGAAAGCTCTAGAACAAAAAGAAGCAAATGCACCCAAGAAGAGTAGATGGCAGGAAATAATCAAACTAGGGGTTGAAATCAACAAATCAGAAACAAAAAGAACTGTACACAAATCAACCAAATCATGAGCTGGTTCATTGAAAAAATCAACAAGATAGATAAACCCTTAGCCAGACTAACCAGAGGGCACAGAGATAGCATCCAAATTATCAAAATCAGAAATGGAAAGGGAGATATAACAACAGATTCTGAGGAAATTCAAAAAATCATTAGATCCTACTACAAAAGCCTATATTAACACAACTGGAAAATCTGGATGAAATGGACAATTTTATAGAGAGACACCAAATACCAAAGTTACGTCAGGACCAGATAAACCATCTAAACAGTCCCATAACCCCTAAAGAAATAGAAGCGGTCATTAAAAGTATCACAACCAAAAAAAGCCCAGGACCAGATGGGTTCAGTGCAGAATTCTACTGGACCTTCAAAGAAGACCTAATACCAATACTCTTCAAACTATTCCACAAAATAGAAACAGAAAAACAACTATCCAATTCATTCTATGAATCCAGAGTTATGGTGATACCAAAACCACACAAAGACTCAGTAAAGAATGAGAACTTCAGACCAATTTCCCTTACGAATATTGATGCAAAAGTACTCAATAAAATTCTCTCAAACTGAATCCAGTAATACATCAAAACAATCATTCACCATGGTCAAGTAGGCTTCATACCAGAGATGCAGGGATGGTTCAATATATGGAAATCTACCAATGTAATCCACTACATAAACAAACTCAACGAAAAAAAACACATGATCATCTCATTAGATGTGGAGAAAGCATTTGATAAAATTCAACACCCCTTCATGATAAAAGTCTTGAAAAGATCAGTTATTCAATGTCCATACCTAAACAGAGTAAAAGCAATATACAGCAAGCCAGTAGCCAACATCAAACTAAATGAAGAGAAACTTGAAGCAATCCCACCCTAAATCGGGGACTAGAAAAGGTTTCTCTCTCTCTCTCTCTCTCTCTCTCTCTCTCTCTCTCTCTCTCTCTCTCTCTCTTCAATATAGTACTAGCTAGAGCAATCAGACAACAAAAGGAGGTCAAAGGCATACAAATTAGAAAGGAAGAGGTCAAAATATCACTATTTGCAGATGGGGATGTCATTAGGTGAAATACCCCACAAAGGGGAGGGAGAAAATGTCGAGACCATATCCAGAGGTTAGGCATAGCCCCCTAGTTGAGGGATGTGGCCACCCAACCATCTCCAAAACTTTAATCCAGACTTGCTCCTGTCTAAAGAAATTACAGAGACAAAGGGTGGAGCAGAGATTGAAGGAAAGGACATCCAAAGACTACCCCACCTGCGGATCCATCCCACATGCAGACACAGAACCCAAACGCTATTGATGATGCCAAGAAGTACTTGCTGACAGGAGCCTGATACAGCTGTCTCCTGAGAGGCTCTGCCAGATCCTGCCCAATACAGATGCGGAGGCTCACAGCTAACCATTGGACTGAGCATGGGGACCCCAATGGAAGAGTTAGGGAAGGGGCTGAAGGATTTGAAGGGGCCTTATCTGGCATCAATGGGAGGGGAGACCCTTGGTCCTGT
The DNA here is from genome assembly GCA_019843965.1 of Rhynchomys soricoides. Classification (NCBI taxonomy): domain Eukaryota; kingdom Metazoa; phylum Chordata; class Mammalia; order Rodentia; family Muridae; genus Rhynchomys; species Rhynchomys soricoides. The sequence continues at coordinate 73,309 of JADRCH010013320.1, forward strand.
GAAGGTTTGATGTGGAGGAATGCTAGGGCTGTAAGGTGTGAGTAGGTAGGTGGGTGGGGGAACACCCTGAGAGAAGCAGGGTAAGGGGGGATAGGATAGGGGTTTGCAGAGGGGAAACTGGGAAAGGGGATAACATTTGAAATGTAAATAAACAAAATGAAAGAAATCAAAATAAAAAATAAAATAAAATGTAAGACAAAATAAAACCTTTTATGTTTTAAAGGCACAGCCCCCAAAAAAAGTGAAAATAAAAGAAGAGAATCAGCAATATGACAAGACAAAATAATTTCAATCACATCAGATTAGAAGACTGGTTTGAGAATTATATAAAGGAATCTTCAAGTTTGATAATAAACAGCATGTAGTCTACTTTTAAAATAACCAAAAATACTAATCTTCTATATTTGGTTTATCTGTGGGAGGGAGAAATGTTTCAAGGTATACAATAGAAGAAGGAGAAAGGTACATTGACCTGCGTTTACAAGCCAAAAAACAGTGCTGAGAAATGCACAGAGCAGGAATGAGGGTTGCAGATACTTTCTCTTCCTATTTGTTATTCTGATCTTGCTCAGGAATATCACTTGGCAATCAACTAGGATTCTGTTTCAAAGTTGTAGCTTTCTCAGCCTCCCTGTGGAACACACCAGTTCTACTGCTTTGTTACTTCAAGTCCTTAAGTTTCATAATATCTTCTGCTTCAGCCCAAGTAACATGTGCCATTGAATGAAAATTAAATGAACATCAAGACTACTGTAATTAGTGACACTGGCAGTGGACTTATGAGAAGGAAGCAACCTGCAAAGTTATCCGCCTACACAAAGAAGAAAAAAAACAATATGAACAGGAAGCTAACTTAACACCCTGATAATCATGATGCCCAGACCTGTGCTGTGGAAAGCCTCATGGAAAAGTATGATGGTCTATAGGTTTGTCTTTATAAACACCTACACGATGAGGCTCAGGGCCATTCCAGCTAGGAAATTCCAGGGAATGGTCCTGACTAAAGCCCATCTTTTGGTCAGTACTTAATATTTAATAAAGCTTGCTTTAAATTTGTCCTAGAATGGTAGACTTAGTTTTTCTCAGCAAATCTCAGAATGAGTGTGCCTGCCTTCATGGTGCTTCTTTTATATGAATGCTACAATAGTGGTTGAATTAGTTAGGGTTTCTATTGCTGTGATAAAACACTAGAACCAAAGCTACTCAGAGCAGAAGTTGTTAGATTTACATATCCTAAGTCATAGTCCTTTGAGGGAAGCCAATGCAGGAATTCAAACTGGGTATAAACTGGAGGCAGGAACTGATGTGTAGGCCCCTAAAGGAGTGCTACTTACTGGATTGCTTTTCCTGGATTGATCATTTTGCTGTCCACATGCTCAGAAGTTATATAACCCACAGTAGGCTAGGCTGTCTTACATCTATCACTGATTAAGAAAATGACATACAAACTTGCCTACCAACAAATCTTTTGGAGGCATCATTTTGTTTGTTTGTTGTTTTCTAATTTAGAATCCTTTCCAAATAACTCTAACTTGTGTCAAGTTGACAATAAATTAGCAAGGATACTGCCAATCCTTGAAAGAATTATGAAATTGAGATTGTACAGTTGAGATTGTAAAAACAGTCAGTCACAAAAGAACTCAAGTGACTGTACTTGCAGGAAATGTGTAGAATTGGCCAATCTATTTGTAGGTGTAAAGCAGACTCATTGGTGAGTCAAGTGGGGGATGAAAGGATCAGATGAAGACCACAGGATTTCTTTCAGGGAATGATGCCGGATATTTTAATATGGACGGAGATGAAATCCTGCAAACATATTGAGAATCCCTCAACTGAACACTGGTTTAAAAGTTCATGTTTTAATGAGTACTTGATTCACCCAGTACATTTTTATCACATTTCTTTCCTCCCCCACATCCTCCCAGATTGTTTCTCAATTCATAATATTTCCCTCTCTTAAAAAGGAAACAAAATAAAAATGACAAAGCACACCTTAAAAAAAAAACGTGGTGTCATAGTAAGGTTTTAAGCCTGGGACAGATGGCTGAGATGCCTATTTAGCATAGGAAAACAGATGCTGACCACCATGTTCTTCCTGCATCCCTTAACCCCTACCCGTTACAGAGCCTTCCTGGGTGGCATATTCTAACCCCCACCCTGAACTTTCCAGCCCAGAGGGCTGGGATGCTCTTTCCTATATAAGCCAGACACTTGGGCTACCCACCCCTCTTTGTACCTTTGGAGCTCCTGGATGCTGCATGTTTTTCCCCCTTTTCCCTTTCCCTTCCCCTCCCACCTCTACTTACATGACACAGCTCAGTCTGGTCATGTCCCCAGTGGACATTCTCAGATGTCCCTGCCTCTGATATCTTCTCCCCGATATCTACAATAAATCTTTTCCTTCAACACTCTAAGGAGCAGTCATTTCATTTCATTTTCATTTTTCTTTCTTTTTCTTTTCTTTTCCCCCCATTCATTCATTTTGTGTTGGATCACTACTCTTGAGCATGAAGCCTGCCCTACAGTGTGACTGATGTTTCCTGTTTCACTCCATTGAAGGAAACTCATTCCCCAATCCTAGCAGCTAGCAATTGAAAGTATCTTCTTGGCGAGGGATTCTACTTTGTGTCCATTTCTCCTCTGTGCTAAGATTTTGTCTAGCTTGAATTTATCTAAGTCTTTTGCATGCAGTCAGAGTCAGTTTCTGTAAGTTCATGTGTACCATCCCTATTTGCCTGGAAAATGCATTTTTGTTGGATTCATTTACCATTTCTGTCTCTTTCCATCTCCATCTCCTCATAGATCACTGTCTTGAAAAAAGGAGTTTCATGAAGTCATCCCATTTGAAGCTAAATGATCCAAATCTCTTACTCTCCACTTGTAGTGTCCCTTAACTACTGTCTGCTGCAAGAAGCTTCTTTTATGAGGGTTGAGTGATGCAGAGGTCTATATGCTATTAAGAGTCATTTTATTTCTGTGTTCACTTAGCAGAATAATACTATCAGGTTTTCCTATAGGACTCATGACCTCAGGGTCATAGCCTCAGGTTCTTGGCTATGAACAGTTTCAGACATGGCCATAAATCCAATCAAAGTGGTTGGTTACTAACATTACATATTACACTAGTACATATATCTTGCAGTGAAGTCACTATTGTAGCTCACAGGGTTTTTAGTCTTTAAGTATATGTCCAATGCTGGAAAAGCTGGCTCTTTTGATAGATTTATTTTCTGCTTTTTTGAGGAACCTTCACATTGACTTCCACTCTGGCTATACCATTGTCTACTCCCACAAGCAATGAATATATGTTCCGCATTCCTCAAATCCTCACTAAATTCATCTTTTATTTTATTAATATTAGCCATTCTGATTAGAGTAAGGTGAAATTTCAAAATAGTTTTAATTTGCATTTACCGGGTGGCAAAAGATGCTAAACAGTTTTAAGTGTTTCTTAACTATTTCTATTTCTTTTGATAAACCTTTGAAAACTCTTTGTTCACTTCTATACCCATTTTAAATTTTTTTTCCTCCTCAATGGTCAGTTTTTAGTTTTTTTCTATATATTTCATATAATAACCCTCTGTAAAATGTATAATAGGTGACAATTTTTTTATTCTTCAGAGTGATGCTTTTCTTAAATGATGATGATCTTTTGTGTTCGGAAACTTTTCACCTTCATGAGATTCCATTTATTAATTATTGCTCTTAACTTTAGTCATATTTTAAAAGGCTTTTCCTATGTCAATGAGTTCAATCCTCTCTCCCACTTACACTTTTATCAGATATTCAGTCTAATGATAATGATAAGGTTCTTCATCCACTTGGAGTTGAGTGCTGTTCAGTGATAGATATGGATATATTAACATTCTACTGTATGCAGTAATCCAGTTTGACAAGCACCACTTGTGAAAGATGCTGCATTTTTACAATTGTGTATTTTTTGCCTTCTTTGTCAAAAATCAGGAATCTGCAAGGGTGTGAAATTATGTCTGATTCTCCAATTAGATTTTATCAATCAATGTTTCTGGTTCTGTGATAATAATATATTGTTTTTATTATTGTAACTCTGTAGTACAACTTGAAATCTGCCATGATGATCAAGCAGTTTTTTATCTTTTTTTTCTTTTTGAAATAATATAATTACATTATTTCTCCTTTCCCCCCCCTTAAACCCTCCCCAAACACACCTCCTGGTTTTCTGAATTTCAGAGCTTCTCTGATTTTTTTGCAACATACATGTATGTATATGTACATGCATATGTATATGCAAAATTATAACCTGCTCAGTATGAACAACACCACTCATGTGCACATTATCAGGACAAGTCATTTGTATTGAACAACCAATTGGTGTGCTATTTCTTCAAGAAGACTGTTTCTCCCATGCTCAATATTCCATAGTTGCCTGTAGTTCTTTGTGTAAAATTGAGGCCTTATGGGCTTCCCTTGTCCATTTTGGCATGCATGTTCTTAATGTCCTTGTTTCATTGATTTTCCTGTCTATATTTGCTTCATGCTAGGCTATCATTTTTGTGAGGTTTTATAGGTGTAGCTTCTTAAATCACTAGGGAACACAATCATGCTGCAAACTCCCTGATTCTCTAGTTCTTACAAATTATTTCTGCCCCTGATCAGCAGTTGTCCCTGATCCAGCAGTTTATAGTAGTAGTAGTAGTAGTAGTAGTAGTAGTAGTAGTAGTAGTAGTAGTAATCAGGATTGTAACAATCTTGAGCTTTTGTTTCAATATGAATTGCAAGATTTCTGTGAAGAATTGTTTTGGAATTTTAATAGAGATTTCATTGATCAGTCTATAGAGTGTTTTTGGTAAGATGCTTTGTTTTATGACATTAGTCCTGCTAATCCACAAGCATGGAAGGTCTTTCTGCCTTTTAATGTCTTCCTTTAGCATTCCTATTTTAAATATATCTCATCTTCTTAGATATTTCTGAGGCTATTGTGAAATATATTATTTCCTTAATTTCTTTCTCTGTAGCTTTCTCTTTTGTTTACTGGAAGGCTACTAATATTTTTGCAACAATTTTGTATCCTGATAATTTGATGAGCTGTTTATCAACTACCGAGTTTTGCTAGTAACATCTTTGGGATTGTATGCCTTCAAATAAGGATACTTTGGTGTCTGGTCACGGTGGAGCACATTTTTAGTCCAAGTACTCAGTAGGCAAAGGCAAGCAAATCTTTGTGAGTTCAAAGCTAACCTTGGCTACAGAGTGAGTTCCAGGACAGCCAGAGCCACACAGAGAAAACCCTGTCTCAAAAAAGGACAAAACAAAATCAACAACAAAAAAAGAATACCTTGGAATTGTTTCTTTCTCCTTTGTATCTTATTGGTCTCCTATAACTATCTTATTGCTTTAGCATTATATTGAACAGGTATGGAAAGAGTACAAGGTATTCATACCTTGTCTTTCATTTTAGTGGAAATGCTTGGAGTTTCTTTTAATCTAAGTTGATGTTGGCTTTGGTTTTTTATAAAATATCTGTATTATATGGAGATATTTCTTCATATCCATAGTTTCTCCATGGCACTTATCATGAAAAGATATTGGATTGTGTCAAAGGCTTTTTCAGCAATTAATGAAATGATCGTGTGTTTTTTGTATTCTAGCTTGTTTATGTGGTAAACTCTGTTTATTGATTAACATGTATTGAACCATCCCTGCATCTTTGGAATGAAGCAAATTTGATCATAGTGGATAATATTTTTGTTGTGTTTTTTTTTATTCAACTTGGAGCATTTTATAGAGAAATCTTGCATCTTCATTCTTAAGATCTGTAATTTTCTTTTTGGTTGAGTCTTTTGGTTTTGGTATCAGGGTAATAATGGCTTATGATTCTTTGAATTTCTTTAGTGTCTGTTATAATGTCACCTTTTCATATAAAATTTTGTAATTTTGATTCTTTTTTACTTCTGGTTAATTTAGCTACAGGTTTATCAATCTTGTTCATTTTAAAAAAAAAATTCTTCATTTCACTAATTCTTGGTAAATTGCTTTTGCTGTTGTTTATTTTAATCTTATTAGTTTGAGCTCTTAGTTTGATTATTTCTTTCTGTGTATACTTTGGCAGTATTGTTTTTACTTGTTTTCTAGTGTTCATGTATATCATTAACTTATTAATATAAAATCTCTCCAGGTGTTTTTGTGCAGCTCTCAGAAAATCAGAATGACCTGAAGAGAGAGTCTACATTCTCAGAAAGACCAGATGCCAGCCAAGACTACCAAGAAAAAGTATCAAACATAATCATGGTTAAAGGAAATCATTTCATGATAAAAACAAATTTCAACAGTTTCTGTTCACCAATCCAATTCTACACATGACACTAGTTATAGACCCAAGAATACACAATGAATAAATAATCCCAGAACAGTAAACCAAAAGAGGTCTAAGAAGTAAAACAAGAGCACAACAAAATTACAAGAATTAATAAACATTCTTCAGTAATAACTGTCAATGTTTATAAACACCCCCCCCCCAAAGACACAGACTAAGAGATTGGATTAGAAAACAGGATTCATCTTTCTGCTGCCTCTAAGAAACACACCTTTCCTTGAAGTACAAATACCTCCTTAGGATTAAAGGATGGAAAAACATATTCAAGCAAAAGGAAACAAGAAGGAAGCAGGCATTACTATTTAATATCTGACAAATATACTTTGAACAAAAACTAATCAGAAGAGGTAAGGGAGTATGTTACATAGTCATTAAAGGAAAAAGCCACCAAGAGGATATTACAATACTAAACATTTTTGCATCATACTGGGTCTGCCATGGCTGGAGAAGGAAGGGTGTGATATGGTTCCCACTCCTTGAGCAGAGACAGCAAGTTGTGGGTTTCCTCAAGTGCTGATGGTTGTTGTAGGTATAAGGCTTGCTTACACAATAATGTACATATTTTACTTCATGTTCCCCCTTCAGGAATTGTTATCCCTGCCACGATAATGACTCCATGATAATAATATGCCTAAAATCAAGAAGGCATCTCGTGATTCTCAGCAAAATGGTGACCTCCAGGACAGTCCTTACGGCTGTAGGAAATATCTCTGAAAACATGAGTCCAGGGATATAAAAAATTGTATTAGAACCATTCTTTACAGGATTTCTCAACAATGCTAAATGTAAGTATGCAATATAAATTGTATGTGGGGCTTAGAAGACCTGAAAGAACAGAAGTAGCTACACTAATGAATTAGCTTAGTCAGAAAGATATTAAAGAAAGAGAAATGATTTGGGCAATAAAGGAAAAAACCTTGGTCATGAAAGACAAAAGAATAGCTAAAAAGTAATGCTTAGGTAGATGATTATATAATATTACTGGTAAAATGGTGGTCTCCTCCACAGAAGCCATCAACAACTTAATTTGATCTGGATATTTTATTCCCTAAAGGAGATAGTTATATGTATGATCCAAATAGAAGTTTGGGGCAGACATAAGTCTGATATCAAAAGAAAAGATGATGGCTTAATGATATTTCTACTTTCTCAGATCACTTAATACTTTCCAGTAATAAGCCTTGGAGTTGCTGAGATAAAAAAGTAAAAAAAATCCAAAGATTAAATATATCAGGTTGCTAAGAATTGTAAAACAAGAGTTTCAATGCTTCTTGCATCAGCATAAACAAGAGCTCACTAAATTGAAAGAAATATATAAAATGTATTATACTTAAAGCTAATTTTATCATATAAAAATAGTCTCTGAGTCTAGACATGGCAAATTCAAGCACTGTGCTAAGAAAACCACATAGGACTTGCTATGTTAAAAAAAAAATAAAATGTGCTTAATGTACTTGCTCTTTGGTTCATTTGCCTCAAATGTGCTCTGTATTTCAAATTCTATTTCTAAGAGTCAATGGGCTAAGGTCATAAAATGCTGATTCCTGGAATGGTTAAAAGAGAACCTGGGTAAATGATTAAACTTATATGCAATTTCTAAGAAAGTAGCTTATGCAAATAAATGACTGGGCTTTATCTGCAACAGAGAGCTATCTCAAGCAGATAACACAGCTGTCTGATTTCATCCATCACAAACTCTGAGTCATTCTTCTACTGCTCCCATTCACCTCTATCATATATTGAGCATCACATAGTAATATTGAGTGACTTTACTATGCACTCTAACCAATAATAAGGTCACTCTGACAAAAATTAAGGAGAAAAATTCTGGAGTTAAATACCTCATAAATCAAATGGAGCTAGTGGAACTCTATAGAATGCTCAACCCAAACATTAAAGAACATACTTTCTTCTTAGTAGCTCATGAAACTTTCTCCAAAAATTAAACATACTATTAGGACATAAAACAAGTCTTCAAGAACATAGAAAATTTGAAATAACATCCTGCATCCCATCCTGTTAAGGAAAATTTTATAAGTAGCAGTTTCATATTTATCCCCGCTATCTTCCAAATAAATAAGACAGAGACAATAAGATTTATTTAATGTTTTACAGCATGATATCTGAGTAGTTATTAATGAATTGTAACCCTCTAAACTAACCAGGCTACCTCCCAAGGAAAGTCCCTAAGATACTTGCATTATAGGATTACTTTGGCTCTCTCTGCTCCAGGTGTGTTTTGATGCTGTCTCTTTGATTCTCTCTTGTAGTGACTTTTTCTTCCTCCTGTCTGTCTTTATTTCCATCCCCTCTCTGGAATCAGAATTCCAGCCCTATTCTCTCCCTTGATCAGTCAGTGTCTGAACAGCTTTTATTGACAAATCAGAGAATCAATAGGAGTAATGTTTGTATAACAATCAGACAGGAATTACTTAGAGTAAGCATTACAATACCATGTCCAGATTGCAACAAGATATGGGGGCAGAGAAATCAGCATTTGAATAATAAAAAGATAATCTTTACACAGAGTACAAAATCATTATGCCTACATCATCTGACCTCCATGTATTAAATATGTTGATAAAAGATATATAAAAATTATACATTCTCATGGAAGCTGAACAAATCACTGTTGAATGAAACTGGGTCAAGACAAAACCAAGAAGGAAGTTACAAACTTTTAGAACTGAATAAAATGAAAACATGCCATACCAAATCTATGGAACACAATGAAGATATATTTAAAAGAAAAGTTCTTAGGGCAAATTAAACAGCACAGTTGAAATGTATTGTTTATATGATGTCCAAACTACACCCAAATGAAGTTTTTATAAAAGAAAAAATAGGTAAAGAAAATGTGATTGAACACACTTATATGTCCAGCTTTTAGGAACAGAACCATAGAAGTTCAAGGCCAGGCTAGGCTCTGTAGTATCAGCTATATGAACTTGTGTCCAAAAAAGAAGGACAAATAGGGAAAAGACAACAGTATCAAGGCCTTCAGATGAACCTGAAGGACAATATAACAGGGAGAACAGTCGCAGAGATTCCAAGGTGTGGGTAAGAAAATGTTTATTGAAAGGGCGCCATGTTGTTTCTAATGAAGGAGTTTCCTCTTTATTCTTTATACCAGAATGGGGAAACAACAGCTCACTATCTCTGTTTCTAAATAATGCTTTATTTGAGTACAACCACGTCCAACTACTTAGCATGATGTGGCTGCTTTTACAGTAAATGGAGAATTGTGTAGTTGCAAAGTTACCATATGATCAGTAAATCATAACATATTTACCACATGGTCCTGCACAAAGATGGATGTCTGGTTCTTACTGCTAGATTTGAAGTTTCCTCCAAAGTCCATGTGCTAGAAACAGTCATCCCACATTGGTGTCCGAATGCTACTTAGAAAGGGACTTGGAAAGTAAATGTGGTTGGATGAGAATATGAAGTTGAAATCACAAAATTGTGCTCGTGGCCTTATAAAGCAAGAACTAGGATGTTTGTTCTGCTCCACTGATGCCTTTGCCTCATATAGAATGAGGCCCTCTATTCTTAATTTATTGATAAATAGTTCAGTCTAGGCTATTTTGTTATAGGAAGAGAAAACAAACTAAGACCCTGCTGTATAGAAGGTTTTCAGGATAACCATGTTTACCAGCTAGTAAGTACATCTGAATGGACAGAACAAAACAAAGGAAGCACATTGCTCTATTCCATATTCTTTTATCACACTTGTCTCCAGAACTCCATTCATCTCTTAGAGAAGCAGGAGTTGGGGTTACCTCTGCTGAGAACTACACACAGCTCAGGAGTTTTGAGCTTTATGTCTTAAGATCGTTTAGGGCAGTAACTAAATAGATGGCTCTCAATTTTTTTAAATTATAAGAATATTGTCTAAAGATTTATTTCTTTACACACTCCATATCTGATAACAGTTCCTAGTGATCAACCAATATTGATGAATGAATGGCAGCAATCACCAATTATTAGAGCAAGATCAGTATCTCTTTATTTTTTCTCTTCTATTTATGGAGGAGGATCTTTTGAGGACATCTCAATCTTTTTATAGAATTCAGAGCCTCCTATTGCCTGATCATAGCACCTTTTGGCTTTCTACTAGAATGTGATGCCAGAAACTACTAGCCATCACCAGTGGTCCCCTTAAGTCTCGAAATAAATGACGACAGTGCACTGTTCGTTCTGCCATGAAGGGAGGTCAAGAAGTATGCTTCAGTCATTTTCCTCCCACATTGAGAATTAATTCAACCTGTATGTCTTTTTCTCCATAGGAAAGAAATCCAACCCTGATTTCAAACCTACATGCAGCCAATACTTCCAAAAATAGGCTGATTAGTCATAACACGATATGGCAACACTGACAAATGATTTCGAGAAGAAAGCCAAAGCATTCATGTCAAGATGTCCTCATGCCTCCAGGATGGGGTCAGAGTGGGTGGATTCCTGTCCTGCTAGTTAATCTTGGATCAGGGAACTCACTAGTCTAAAGGAGGACCTTGGTAAGAGACTGTCAGAAAAGCAAGACAGACACTCTTCCTGCTCTACTGACACTTACTGCTTGTGCTTAAACACTAACAGTGTTTAAGTAAGTAATTAAAGATAGAGTATAGTCTTGATTTCACTTAGTCTTTAAATGAAATGGAATTAAACACTGAATAGAAAATATGCTGTTAGACTGGAGAGATGGCTCAGCTATTAAAGGCGAAGCTCACAACCAAGAGTATAAGAAAATATGCTAGTCATTTTGTAAGATAAGTGGGGTTGTTGGTTCTTTAATGGACAAGGGCAAATTTTAATGACCTTGGCTAACAAGAAAAACATTATCTGTCTTTTAAAAAAAATACTTAGACTTATTTTCTTTTATGTTTGAATGCTTTACCTGTGTCTGCAGAAATGAGAACAGGGCATGGGTCCCTTGAACAGGACTTACATATTCTTATAAGCCACTTCAAGTATGAAATAGTTGGATGCAGTGTAGGTTATCCTCAAAGAGATACCAGGACATAGAACTTTCTGCTACAGGGCAATTAATTGATTTGCTGCTCTTGTATGGGTCTTATACAGTTAATAACTTCTTCTCTGAATTAGTTGGTGTGTGCACCAGCAGTGTCATTTCCAGAAGTCAGCATTTTATAGCTGTGCTCTACATCTGATGGCTCTTCACTCTTTTTCTATTTTGTAAAGTAAGTTTCATAGTATTTAGATTATTTCCTCTCTGGACTTGTGCTAAAATTCTGCAGTGAGTCCATCTGATTCTTGGTACTATTTATGTAGGACATGTTTTATTTTTGCTTCAGTCTCATCACTAAGTTATGGATCTGTTTAAATCACTTATTTTTTTATTGGTTTAATATTGATATGTCAAGTGTTCTAGGAATTCATCTGTTTCTTTTAGACTTTTCACTTTAGTGGAAAAAAAGGTTTTTAATGTATGTTCTTATAATTTCCTTAATTTTACTTATATCTCCTTCTCCATTTCTCATTTTATTAATTTGGATCTGTTAACACACTCACGTTCACTTAGGCCTTCATTCTGGGCTTCCTACATGTGTGTTCCTGTTCCTTTTCCTTTGGTTAGATTAACTTAAGGTTTGTCAAAGTGTTTATATTTCCAAAGACCCAAATTTTTATTTAATTGATGCTTTATAATTTTTTTACTTCCATTTTATTAACTTCTGACCTTATTTTGCTTCTATCTTCCTATCTAGAGATTTGGGGTTTGGTTTATTTTTGTTTTTCAATGTTTTTGGATGTGTTATTTAGTTATTGAGTTTTAGGTCTCCTGATTGTTGCTTTGTTTAGGCATTCAAAGCTGTATTAATTACTTCATCGTGTTCACATAGAATACAGAAAGATATTTGAATTTCTCTGTGATTATTAGAGTTGTTTTTTTTTTTTTTAAATGTGGTCAATATTGGAGAGAGTTGTTTGTCCTGCTGAGGAGAAAGTATAGTTTTAACAATGTTCAGGTAGATGTTCTGTAGGATATTTTTTGTCCTTTTGTGTTATGATTTCATTCAATTCCAATGTTCCTCTGTTTAGTTTGTGTCTGGACAACCTCTCAACTTTTGAGAATGGAGTACTAAAGCACCCAATATCATTGTGGTGGCTATTTTGTGGATTTATATCTAATAGACAGAATTTGTTTTATGAAATTGGGCATGCCTGTGTTTGGTGCATATGTGGTTATATATATTTACAGATTTTCTTTTCTAGACATCCCCCTTACTTGACCTGTGGGCTGTAGAAGTGTACTGAATACTTGAGGACTTTCACCCTGTTTCTTCCCTGGTTTCTATCTGTCTGTTTCAACTGTAGCAAGCTGTTTACCATTTCTGTTTTCTCATTTACTGGCATCTGGTTGGTGGTCCACTGTTTATTCTGTAGTAGAAGAAGCAAACAGAGTTGTTGGAGGGGTAGGTGGCACTTTAGTTCATGGCTGTCCTTGAAGGAAGCAATTCCAAATAATGGTCACTAAGTATATATCCTGTAGTTATACAGATTATGGATTTTTCTCCTTTTACAGTCACCCTAAATCAATACCTGTTCAATTAATAAATAGCACTGTGATATGGGGGAAAGAGTCTATAGTGACACTTTGAATGTGAAAATAGTTGAGTGCACTATAGGATATCTCCACACAGATACTAGGATACAGGGATCCTATAAAAGGAACTGGACCAGGTCTCCTGCTTAAGGAGGTTACTTATATAAGCAAGTAATAATAGCACCATGGCATATGATCTGTAAAATTGACATGCAAAGTTAGATCCACTGGCAGCTGAGGGTGGAGGATTGCTATGATTTCAAAGCCTGTCTGGAGGAGCGTTTTGAGGACCTTCCTCAGAAAACAAAATGAAAGGTTAACTCTATGGAAATGACTAGAGACTGTTTCACAAAAGAGGCCACAGAGACTTGGCCACACCGGATGAAAAAGAGGCTGCCAGGGAAAGTCTGTGTGTCTATCTATGTATTCTACAGACAGCAGTGACCATAGCTGAAGCAGCCTATAAGTAGATACCAAAAGGAGGGCTCTTTTTCTCTTAAAACCTACATGCTGTGGGCCATCAGATGCCCAGCATATTTCTACCTTTGTGCCAGGCACTGGTACACAGCAGCACAGGAGGCAGCAGTCAGTTTCTCCCCTGTAATCACTACTTCTGATTGGCAGCAGAAGTGAGGTTTGTGCTACACATTAACTCCAATTCTGGGAACATATACAAACTTGAGAATCTGATCTCAGCTGAGTACCTATGGCTTTCATATCACTGTAAGATCAAACACTCAAAAACCCCTCTACCCCCTAACATTGTTAAGCTGGGAATGGTGCACACTGGGCAAACCTCTACTACAGAGCTAAACATCAGCTCCCACCTGACTCACTTTATAAACTTCCATGGCCTCACCCTGCCCCTCAGCTCTAACTGTGTATCACATAAAGTCTATTTCAGAGCTGGTCTCTGTCGACTTAAGATTTTCAGTCATTACCTCCAGGCCATAACTCTAAATCTATTTAAATCCACTTTAAGCTGGCTCTATCTAGCAAAGTAAAGCATACTCCTTAAAATCCTTTCATCCAGCATATTTACCCATGCCCATTTTACATACCCTATATTAAATCTCTAAGCCCTGGCAACTTCCCCTTCAAGGTTGCATCTTATTGTGTTTAACTATGTTTGAAGTGATTTGTCTTCCCAAACTCATGCAGGAACTTGAGCCTCAGAGTCTTATATTAATCAGTGCTGAAGCATAGACCCTTCATCCTACTAGGTAATTTAGAAGTGGAGCTTTTGTGAATGAATGGACTGAAAGAATTAATTCCCCTATGGTTTTATTAGGAGAAAGAAAGACTGATCACAGAGAAAGACAAGCACACTCATTTCCACTGCAATATGATGAAGCTTCAGGCCTGAGAATAGCTTTTGGATTTCAAGCTTACAAAATTGAGGACTAAATAAGAGTCATTTTTTGTTTGTTTGTTTTGAGATAGAATCTCAAATTACTGATTTGTTTACCCTCAAATTACTGATCTTCCTGTTCAGTCTCCCAAGTGCTAGGATACAATCATGTACCACTTTTCTCTGTAAGCCTGACTTGGTTGTTTCAGAATAGTAATCCAAAGCTCACTGGTGCAGCCTGCATATGTTTCCCTCTACTCAATACAGCAATACCTTCCCATACTACCCTCCAGATTTCACACTCTGGAGTCAGATATTTTATTGCCAAATATAAAACAAATGCATTGAATAAGATATTATTATGAGATATACATCCAAGCCTTAACCCAAACCAGGAGGGAGCAAAAACCTGCCAAACAATGACAATAAACTCCACATGCTCCACTTATTAAGTCTGAACACCCTTCACAGAGAATACCACTCACATACACAATTAGCAAGAGTGATTTTATTTCATGAAAGCAAGAAACCTGCATGCAGAGGTTGGCCATTTTCAAAAATGGCGAAGACCCAAGACAAAGGTACACAGGACTTTTTATAGGAACCTAGGGGAAATTTAGCTATGGTTAGGTAATCTAAAACTTCATTGGTGGGTACTGGAAAATGTTACATAAGTTGATGTCTGATTGGCTTGTGTTCAGGTGGTCAGTAGATGGTATTCAACCACAGGATGAGATACCTAAACCATATTTGGCTGCCCAGCACAGATGGTCCATCCCAATATAAAATGTTTTCTCATTCTTTTTGTTATCTCCACGTGTTCTATGGATGAGGGACTTTATGGCCTTGGTCCTGGACATTACGATCTGTTCCTGGAGCTGGTTACTTATTGCCTAGTTCCTAGAGCTGATGACTTGGTGGGATTTTATGGTTAATTCATAGAATGGATGATTTACCTAAGATCCTGAGGACCTAAGTTCAGGCTTGGAGTTTACTCTGTCTTCTCACCCTCATCCAGACATGGCTCTATCCATCCCTCACTTTAAGAGCAGCCACTGTCCTAATATTTCAAATGAACTTTTACTTTTTTTTCTTGGAGATAGGGAATGAACTCACAGCCTTCAGAGTGCTAGGCAGGTCTTCTTACCCTGAGTTACACCCCAGCCTTCTTCATTTTCTTTATAATTATTAAAATCTGTGATAAACATCCTTAGACATAATAGTTTAGGTTGGGTTGTTAATATCTTTAGTCTCTGTAAATATGTTCTTTTATGAAAAATTTTACACCTGTAAATCTACACCTTTAAATATTTTTTCTTACCATCTCTGGGAAGGGAATATATCACTGTCCTGCAGACTCATACATGTTTGGATCCTACTGATTTTACCCTGTGTTGATGTTTTTTACATTCCTGTCCTCAGCACGTTTTAGTTGGGTATAGATGGAGTGGTAGTGATTTAACAGGACGAGTTGATAAGGAAAGTATTTTTCATCAAGAGATAAACAATGTTTGATTGTCTTTCTTTTGTGATTTATTCTTTTATTATCAGAATAGTTCTATAACTACATATGTACATCTTGTAAGATTTGGTCAATTGGTAAAGAAAACTCAAGACAAATTTTGTTATGTTCAATAGAACAGCTAATTTCTGAGCTTGAATAGATCGTCCTAGTCTATGCAGTTTAAACAATTTCCCACAGTTTTAGGGCAAAAACTCCAGACCAAAGAGTCAGCCAGTGTGGATTCTCAAGGTCTTTTCCTCTTCTTTCAACTTTTCATCTTTTACTATATTCTCCCATATTGTTTCCTCTGTACATTCCCTGGCGTTTCTCTGTGGGTCTAAATCTCTTCTAAGAAGAACCCCAGTATGATAGAACTAGAGCCTCATCTAAACTCAATCATGTCTTTAGGGTCCTGTCTCGAACTGTAACATTCTAAGGTATGAAGATTATATCTCAAACATATAAAGTTAACAGGACCTTGTATCAAACTATCACATTCTAATGTATGGAGATTAGAGCTTAATATATAAAGTTGCCAGAGCCCTGCCTAACTCACATTCTACCTAGAAGGGGGCTCCCCCGTCTGAAAGGAGAAGAGGAGGGAGGAATAGGAGAAAGATCCACATGAGGGGGTACTGGGAAGAGAGAGGGCAGATATTGGGATGTAAATTGAATAAATAAATTTAATAAAAATAATAATGGGAACCTTTCACTGTATAAGTCTAGTTTTACCAGTGAACAAGTACAGTTCTAAAAGTGAAGAAAGAATTAACTGATTTTGAAACTTAATAAAGCTACTGTTACCAGAAGAAAAAAAAGGTATGGAGATTAGAGCTCAACATATAAAGTTGCCAAGGCCCTGTCTCAAACAGTCATATTTTAAACTAAGAAGATGAGAGCTCAACATGTGAATGTGAAGAAACACAATTCAAACTATCATATCCAACAATGCTTTTGTAATGTAAGTTTATGCAAATACATTTATGTTGCTCACAAATTTATCAATTTAAAATGATACAAGCAAGATATGGTAGTACATGACTCTAATCACAAAATTTTGGAGACAGAGGCAGAAGGATAATGGCAAGCTTGTGGTCAGTATTGTATACATGGTAATACATATCTACTTAGAGGAATACCCTATTTAGAGAGGAAAAACATGAGTTTATTAACTCAAATTGTTTCATTATTTTTTATTTTGTTTTGTGTGTCAGGTTAGGTCTACTTCTGCCTTTAGGATATCCAAAATACTGTGCACTGGGCAGGACTGGAAGGAACAAAGCTTATCCAGGAGAGTGGGTTACACAGGATCTAGGCCAGCATGAGTGCCAGGAATAAATATGCTTCTCTAGAAAGGGTTTTCAGTGGAACAATTCTCTCTTATTGAGGGTAATAAGGGCTATATAAACCTTTGGGACTAGGTAGGTGTTTTCAGGGTGATTCTATACTATTGGCTGGTACTGGAGTGTTTAGAATATGCAGTTGCATGGAGAGTAATTCCAAGTGCTTGCTGGACATGTATTTCTATAGAGAGGAAAAGTTTAACCTGCAATTTGGCAATCAGGTTATATGATTACCCCAAGGCTGGCAGAGGTGAGGGTTATAACGTTGATGTACACAGGGCATGGCAGGCTAAGAGCAGAGAAAAAAACATTCGTACTCCTGCTGGTCTCAAAATGAGATTTTCACTTTTGCTCTGGATTGGCTCCCCTGTTTGTATTGCATGGCTCTCCAGACCCACATGGTTAATGTTTTGAAACAAGATTTTACTATAACCCAGATTGGCCTCAAGGAGGCTCTGAGAAACCATACTTGCTCAGCTTATTTGCTGGACAGCAGCCTTTAGTTCTGTTGTACAGGTGAAGGACTGAGACTGCTGGCTCCAACTTACCCTCAGCTTCTAAAGGCCTAGATCAATATTCTCCTTTGTCTCTGAAGTGGTAGTGGTAGCAAATTCATCACTATACTCTTAGGGTCCCCACATCTTACAACAATCCTCTATTGGAGATTAGAATGAGAACATATTTGGGAACTGTTATATTACATACCAAAATTTACATTTGAAAAGAACAAAAATACTTCAACTAATAATAATTCTTGTGTGATATAGTTTTCTTTGTGCATATGGATTTATTGTAGGAGTTTCTTAAATTTCCTTTAAACCTACAACTTAAAATGAGGCAGATTTTAAAGAAGGTTGATGAGATTTGTAGATAGATATTAGCTGAAGTCCTGAGAAAACCATTGATTTAGTGTTTTGCAAACCTTCCCATATATAGAGGGATGATATTTGCTACCTATGCTAAAATTGTAATGTAAAAAGGAAGAAAGAATTTAGGGAAGGACATAACATAAAAGGTCTGTTATAAGTGTCAGTGTGAAAATCCCACCCAGGAGAGAGCTGTTCTTGCAGGAGTGCTCTCACTCCTAAGCCCAGAGGTGAGAGCACCACTTTTGCTCCAATAACTGTCCAAAGAGGGACCCACCAGGAGCACACAGAGCACAGAAACAGTGGAGAAGCTGGGGACAGGATCATTCCAGTCTCTCTCTGCAAACTGGAACTAAGGCTGTCCCATAGCCCTCTGCACCCAAATTCTACCCAGGAGAGAGCTTGTCTTCCTGAGAGTGCGAACACACCTAAGATCACAGGCTCACAGGCCCATAGGAGGGACAAGCTCCAGTCGAAGACAGCAAGACCAACTAACACTAGAGGTAACCACATGGAGAGAATCAAGCACAAGAACCTAAGTAACAGAAACAACAACTGCATGGCATAACCAAAACCCAGTTCTCCAACCACAGCAAGCCACAGATACCCCAAGACATGAGAAAAGAACTCTGATTTAAAATCACACCTCATGATGATGATAGAAGAGTTTAAGAAGGACATAAACAACTCCCTTAAAGAAATACAGGAGAACACAGGTAAACAGGTAGAAGCCCATAAAGAAGAAACACAAAAATCCCTTAATGAACTACAGGAAAATACAACTAAACAAGTGAAGGAATGGAACAAAACCCTCCAGGATCTAAAAATGGAAACAAAAACAATAAAGAAATCACAAAGGAAGACAACCCTGGAGATAGAAAACTTAGCAAAGAGATCAAGAGTCAGAGATGCAAGCATAACCTACAGAATATAAGAGATAAAAGAAAGAATCTCAGGAACAGAAGACACCATGGAAAACATTGACAGAACAGTCAAAGAAAGTAGAAAATGCAAATAGACTGGGCCAGAAAAGAAATCCCTCCCATCACATAATAATCAAAACACCAAATGCACA
Organism: Rhynchomys soricoides; assembly: GCA_019843965.1. Lineage (NCBI taxonomy): Eukaryota > Metazoa > Chordata > Mammalia > Rodentia > Muridae > Rhynchomys > Rhynchomys soricoides. The sequence goes on from JADRCH010013320.1 coordinate 92,365, forward strand.
CCCATAAAAGAAAGAATATTAAAAGCAATAAGGAAAAAAGGTCAAGTAACATATAAAGGCAGACTTATCAGAATTACCCTAGACTTCTCAACAAAGACTATAAAAGTGAGAAGATTCTGAACAGATGTCATACAGACCCTAAGAGAACACAAATGTTAGCCCAGGCTACTATACCCAGCTAAACTCTCAATTACCATAGATGGATAAAAGAAGATATTTCATGACAAAACCAAATTTACACAATATCTTTCCACAAATCCAGAACTACAAAGGATGATAGGTAGAAAACCACAACACAAGGAGGAAAAATACACCATAGAAAAAAGCAAGAAATTAATATTTTTTCAACAAACCCAAAAAAAGTTAACCACACAAACATAATTCCACCTCTAACAACACAAATAACAGGAAGCAACAATCACTTTTCCTTAATAGCTCATAACATCAATAGACTCAATTCCTCAATAAAAAGCCATAGACTAACAGACTGAATATATAAATAGGACCAAGCATTTTGCTGAATACAGGAAACACACCTCAGTGACAAAGACAAACACTACCTCGTAGTAAAGGGCTAGAAAACAATTTTCCAATCAAATGATCCCAAGAAACAAGCTGGAGTAGTCATTCTAATATCAGATAAAATAGACTTTCAACCAAAAGTCATCAAAAAGATAAGGAAGGACACTTCGTCCTCATCAAAGAAAAATCTACTAAGGAGAACTCTTAATTCTGAACATGTATGCTCCAAATGCAAGGGAACCCACTTTCATAAAAGAAACTTCACTAAAGCAGTGCTAGGAGGAAACCTCATAATTCTGAGTGCCTCCAAAAAGAAACTGAAAAGAGCATACACTAGAAGCTTAACAGCAAACCTGAAAGCTCTAGAACAAAACGAAGCTATTACACCCAAGAGATATAGACAGCAGGAAAAAGTCAAACTCAGGGCTGGAATCAACCAAGTAGAAACAAAAAGGACTATCCAAAAATCAACAAAATTCGGAGCTGGTTCTTTGATAAAATCAACAAGATAGATGAACCCTTAGCCAGACTAACCAGAGGGTATAGAGTAAGCATCCAAATTAACAAAATCAGAAATGAAAAGAGAGACATGACAACAGAAACCAAGGAAATCCAAAAAATCATCAGATCTTACTACAAAAGTCTATATTAGACAAAACTGGAAAATCTGGATGAAATGGGCAATTATTTAGACAGATTCCAGGTTCCAAAGTTATATCAGGATCAGATAAACCATTTAAACAGTCCAATAACCTCTAAAGAAATAGAAGCAATCATTAATAGTCTCCCAAGCACAAAAAAAGCCCAGGACAATATTGGTTTAGTACAGAATTCTATAAGATCTTCAAAGAAGACCCAATACCAACACTCTTCAAACTATTCCACAAAATAGAAACAGAAGGAGCACTACCCAATTCATTCTATGAAGCCACAGTTGCTGGTTGGATTGCAACCTGGTAAAACTACTCTGTAAAACAATCTCAGAAAACTAGAAATAGATCTCCCTAAAGACCCAGTTATCCCTCAACTGGGCATATACCCAAAATATGCTCCAACATATAACAAGTACACGTGTTCTACTATGTTCATAGAAGCCTTATTTATAATAGCCAGAAGCTAGAAACAACCCAGATGTCCCTCAATGGAAGAATGCATACAGAAAATGTGGTACGTTTCCACAGTGGACTACTACATAGCTATTAAAAATGATGATTTCATGAAATTTGCAGGCAAATTGATGGAACTAGGAAATATTATGCTGAGTGAGGTAATTCAGACCCAAAAGGATGAACATGCTATATATCGTATGAAGCTTAACAAGAAGGAAGACCAAAGTGTGAATTCTTCACTTATACTTAGAAGGGAGAACAAAATAATCATGGGAGGTAGAGGGAGTAAGGGAGCTAGGAGGGAGAGAGGAGGGTGAGGGGAAACGAGGGGGAACAGGATCAAGTATTGAAGAAGACAGGTGAGAATTCCAAAGGGTTAGGAGAATGAATAGAAATTTGTAACAGTGGGGTGTGGGGAACAGGGGGAACCACTAGAAAGTCCCAAAAATCAGTGAAGTGAAAGGTTCCCAGGAACCAACGTGGATGACATTAGCCAAAATACCCAACAGATGGGAGATAGAACCTGTAGAGAACACCTCCAGGAGACAGGCACTGCCTCCAGTTGAAGGATAGAGCCACCAACCCTTCTCAAAAATTTTAAACTAAAATTGTTCCTGTCTAATTGATATGCAGGAACAATAAATGTAGCAGAGACTGAAGGAAGGCCATCCAGAGACCACCCCACTTTGGAATCCATCTGTTCTGTAGACACCAATCCCTAGTACTATTCCTGATGCCAAGAAGTGCTTGCTAATAGGAGTCTAGTAAAGCTGGCCTCTGAGAAGCTTTTCCAGCACCTGACTAAAGAGATACAGATACAACCAACCATCTGACTGAGTCTGGGGACTCCAATGGAGGAGTTAGTAGAAGGACTGAAGGAGCTGAAGGGGATTGCAACCCCATAGGAAGAACAATATCAACTAACCAGATCCCCCAGAGCTTCCAGGGACTAAACCACCAACCAAATAGTACACAGGGATGGATCCAAGGCTCCAGCTTCATATGTAGCAGAGGATTGCCTTATCTGGCATCAATAGGAAGGGAGGCCGTTGGTCTTGTGGAGATTTGAGGCATAAGGTGGGAGTGAGTGAGTGGGTGGGAGCATATCCTCTTAGAGGCAAAGGGGAGAGGGGATGGGATGGGGATTTTGGAGGAAAGACCAGGAAGAGGGACAATATTTGAAATGTAAATAAATAAAATAACCAACAAAAAAGAAAAAAAAGATAAAAGAAAACCACAAAAAGACAGAACAAAGAGAGAGAACTCAGACCAATTTCACTTATGAATATCAATACAAAAATACTCAATAAAATTCTCGCAAACTCAATCCAAGAATACATCAAAACACTCATCCACCATGATCAAATAGATTTCATCCCATGGATGCAGGGATGGTTCAATATATGGAAATCCATCAATGTCATCCACTACATAAACAAACTCAAATTAAAAAAAACAAATTATCTTTTCATTAGATGCTGAAAAAGCATTTGACAAAATTCAACAACCCCTTCTTGGTAAAAGTCTTGGAATGATCAGGAATTCAAAGTCCATACCTAAACATAGTAAAAGCAATATTCATCAAACCAGTAGCCAACATCAAACTAAATGGAGAGAATCTTGAAGCAATCCCACTAAAATCAGGGACTAGACAAGGCTGCCCTCTCTCTCCCTATTTATTCAGTATAGTACTTGAAGTTCTAGCTAGAGCAATTAGACAACAACGGGAGATCAAATGGATACAAAATGAAAAGGAAGAAGTCAAAATATCACTACTTGCAGATGTTATAATAAGATACTTAAGTGCTCCAAAAATTCCACCAGAGAACTGCTACAGCTGATAAACAACTTCAGCAAAGTGGCCAGATATAAAATTAACTCAAACAAATCAGTAGCCTTCCTATACTCGAAGGATAAACAGGCTGAGAAAGAAATTGAGAAAATGACACCCTTCACAATAGTCACAAATGATATAAAGTACCTCTAAGCAAACAAGTGAAAGATCTCTAAAACAAGAACTTTAAGTCTCTGAAGAAAGAAACTAAAGAAGACTTCAGAAGATAGAGACATCTCCCATGCTCATGGATTGGCAGGGTTAATATAGTAAAAATGGCCATCATACCAAAAGCAATCTACAGATTGAATGCAATTCCCATCAAAATTTCAACTCAATTCTTCATAGAGTTAGAAAGAAAAAGTATGCAAATTCATTTGGAATAACAAAAAACCCAGGATAATGTAAACTATTCTCAACAATAAAAGAACTTCTGGGGGAATCACCATCCCTGACATCAAGCTATACTACAGAGCAATAGTGATAAAAATCTGCATGGAATTGGTACAGAGACAGGCATGTAGATCAATGGAACAGAACTGAAGACCCAAAAATAAACCCACACACCTATGGTCATTTGATCTTTGAAAAAGGAGCTGAAACCATACAGTGGGAAAAAGACAGCACTTTCAGTAAATGGTGCTGGTTCAACTGGCAATCAGCATGTAGAAGAATGGAAATTGATCCCTTCTTATCTTCTTGTACAAAGCTCAAGTCCAAGTGGATCAAGGACCTCCACATGACACCAGATCCACTGAAACTAATAGGAAAGAAAGTGGGGAAGAGCCTCAAACACATAGGCACAGGGGAAAGTTTCCTGAACTGAACACCAATGGCTTATGCTCTAAGATCAACAATCTGCAAATGGAACCTCAGAAAATTGCAAAGCAAAGGACACTGTCACACACACACACACACACACACACACACACACACACACAAACCCAGCAATCAAGAGATTAGGAAAAGAACTTTACCAATCCTACATCCAATAGAGGGCTAATATCCAATATATACAAAGAATTCAAGAAGTTAGACTCCAGAGAAAAAAGGGGATACAGAGCTGAATAAAAAATTCTCAACTGAGGAAACTCAAATGGCTGAGAAGCACCTAAAGAAATGTTCAACTTCCTTAGTCATCAGGGAAATGCATATCAAAACAACCCTGAGATTCCACCTCACACCAGTCAGAATGGCTAATATCAAAAACTCAGGTTACAGCAGATGCTGGTGAGGATGTGGAGAAAAAGGAACACTCCTCCATTGTTGGTGGGATTGCAAGCTGATACAACCACTCTGGAAATCAGTCTGGCCGTTCCTCAGAAAATTGGACATAATACTACCTGAGGACCCAGCTATACCACTCTTGGGCATATACTCAAAAGATGATCCAACATATAACAAGGACACATGCTCCACTCTGTTCATAGCAGCCTTATTTATAATAACCAGAAGCTGGAAACAACCCAGATATCCTTCAACAGAGGAATAGATGCAGAAAATGTGGTACATTTACACTATGGAGTACTACTCAGCTATTAAAAACAATGAATTCATGAAATTCTTTCGCAAATGGATGGAATTAGAAAATATCATCCTGAGTGAGGTAACCCACACACTAAAGAACACACATGGTATACACTCATTGATAAGTGGGTATTAGTCCAAAAGCTCAGAATACCTAAGGTACAATTCATAGATCACATGAAGCTCAAGAAGAAGGAAGACCAAAGTGTGGATATTTCAGTCCTTCTTATAAGGGGGAACAAAATACTCAAGGGAGAAAATACAGGACAAAGTGTGGGGCAGAGACTGAAGGAAATGCCATCCAGAGACTGCTCCACCAAGGGATCCATCCCATATACAGACATCAAACGCATACACTGTTGGGGATGCCAAGAAGTGCTTGCTGACAGGAATCTGATATAGCTGTCCCCTGAATGGCTCTGCCAGAGCCTGACAATACAGAGGCAGATGTTCACAGGCAACCATTGGATTGAGTGTGGAGTCCCCAGTGGAGGAGTTAGAGAAAGGACTGAAGGAGCTGAAGAGGTTTGCAACCCATAGGAAGAACAACAGTATCAATGAACCAGACCCCCTAGAGGACTAAACCACCAACCAAAGGGTACACATGGAGGGACCTATGGCTCCAGTAGCATATGTAGCAGAGTATGGCTTTGTCAGACATCAGACCCTTGGTCCTGGGAAGGCTTGAAGCCCCAGTATAAGGGAATGCCAGGGTGGAGAGGCAGGAGTGGGTGGGTGAGCACCCTCATAGAAGCGAGAGGAGGGAGGATGAGATAGGGGGTTTCCAGAGGGGAAACAAAAAAAGGGGATAATGTAAATAAATAAAATATCCAATAAAAATTAAAATAAGTAAATAAATAAAAATAAATAAATAAAACTTCATGTGTATTGAAAAAAAGATGTCAGTGCTCCAAACCAAGGGCAGTAGCTTACACTTGTCACCTCAGCACTGAAGAGACTGAGGCAGGAAAATTATGAATTCAGGGCTAGCGTGGGCTACACAGTGAGCTATGGGTCATCCTGGAATATGTAAAGAGACCCTACACACTCCCAGCCCTTAAAGGAAAGGAAGGAAAGGGAGATGGCAATATTCTAGCTTCCTCTGCTGAAGCTGATTCTACCGCGTCTCGGAGTTTCATGAGAAGTCCACCTTCTTTGCCTATAACTAAAGCTCCTGTTTTCAAGTAGAATTGACTTTTCATTTTCTAAAAGCCCTGCATCCATTTTAGAGAACTCAGATTTCTCTCGAATCTGTACCCCTGATAGTTGGTTTGACCAGCCTGGGTATATTTTTCCTTTATTTATTTTTTTACTTGCTGGACTGACTGAACTATTTCCTTTTGCTCAATTTCCAGCAATTGTTTACTGTTAAACTTTCCATAAGGATCCTTCTCTACTAATGTTCTGTGGCTTGAGTTAAGTAAAAATTAAAAACATATTGCTTATAATAAAAGTACTCAGCAAAGTATTATGGGAGTAGCTGAATGTTACTTTGTCATCCTTCTGAGCAGCAGTAGTAGATGCTGTCTGGAACTGCAATAGCCACTTACTGTTGAGGAATAGAGGCTCATTCCTCCTACCTTCCTATTTGTATATTTACAAGTTTCTAGGTATAGCAACCATCCCCAAACTGTACAAAAAAAAAAAAAAAGTGCTTCTCTCTGAAAAAGACATAGACTGTAAATACATGAGAAGATATTCACTATTAGTCATAAAGGAATAGCAAAGCAAATTTATTGGGATATATATTTAAGCCAGATACAATACATGCCAACGGCAATTAGAGAGTACTATATACTACTAGTGGACCTTTTAAATGATACAGCTACTGTAGAACAGTGCTATGACAGCTTCTCAAAAATATAAACTCATCATCTTGCATGTCTGCTTTGAGTTATGAACCCCAATATATGAACATAGGAGCTTAGATATTTGTGTACTGTATTTATAGCACAATAGTTGAAAGGAGGCACTATGAGTGCCCATAGATAAGGAAATAGATAAACAAATCACAATTCAAGCAGGCATACAATAAAAAAGTCAGCATTAATTAGGAAGAAAATATGATGGCATGTCACAATACAGCTGATCCTTAAGAATATTCAACTACATAAAACAAACCACTCACAAAAGGACAAAGAGGATTTTCTTTTCTAAAACATCTAGTGTTCAAGGAGATAGAAAGCAAAATATTGGTAGTCAGGGACCAAGAAATAGAGCTTTAGCATTAATGGGTAACTAGGAAAGCGAAATTTTTTCTGGAGATGGAAGGTGATGATGGGCATACAACAGTGGAAATAATAATAATGCCATTGGGCCACTCACTAATGATAATTAAGAGTCATTTTCATGTCATGTATGCATTATCACGGAATTTCAATTTTTCATTCTGTTTTCCTCTCACAGCAACTGGACCCTCCACTTTTAGACATTATGGCCTTGACACCAGAATTGAACAAACAAACAAAACTGAAAGAGATAGCAGGGATCCCACTGCAGGCTCCAACTGTGGACAACTGGAGGCAGATTCAGACCTTCAAGACCAAGCCAGATGACTTCTTCACTTGTACTTACCCTAAATCAGGTAACCTGGTAGAGTAACAGCCCCAACTTCACCCTCTGAGCCACCTGAACTTTTCACTTAAGTTAGAACTCCCTACAATGGAAACCTGACCCCTTTTGTCCCATGATGGGTGCTATTTCAAATATCTTTACTCCTGGGTTTTTAAAACCTACTCACCTCTACCATTCATTTTTCTTGGGTGGAGATGAGCATTGTCTCTACTGTTCCACCTTTCACAGAGGTTCAAAGTCTTCCTTCCATACCTAATAGAATCCTGGCCAGAGTGGAAGATCAAGCCAACATCTGCATCCACACCCCTTAATCAGTATGCTTGAAGAATAATAGGTTTCTGACTCTTAATCTTTACCGTCTCCCCAGGGACAACATGGATTCAAGAAATTGTGGCCTTGACTGAGCAGAATGGGAATGTAGAGAAATGCCGGAGAGCCATAATTCAACACTGTCCCCCTTATATTGAGTGGGCACAACCACCCCAACCATCAGGTAAGAGTCCCTGATTCCCTTTGTGTTCCTCTCCTGTCTTATCTCTGTCCTTGTCTCTTCATCTCTTTGTTGTCACCTTCTCCTCATCTTCCTCCTCCTCCTCCTCCTCCTCCTCCTCCTCCTCCTCCTCCTCCTCCTCCTCCTCCTCTTCCCTATCTCTTTTTCTCTTTCCCATCCTCCATCTTTGTTTTTTGAAATAGGGTCTTTCTACATAGATCTGGCTCTCCTGGAACTCATTATATAGACTAGCTGGAACTCACCTGCTTCAGCCTTCTAAGTGTTGGGTTAAATGCATGCACCACTCTTTCCAGATCCATCTATTTTCTTTTCTCTATTTCCACCTAATATGAGTCAACAAGGAGGAAAGATGTACATGAATGCAAAGTTCTGCCTTATTTTCGCATTATAACTTTGATCTAGTCATGTATAACTGTAGAACACAAGAAGGTACAGAACTTTACTCAGCAGCAGTTCATACACCTCTGTTCCGAGTATTCTACCCTATTATAACCAAGTACTTACTGGACAGCGTCTATTAGCTCAACACACACACACCACACACACACACACACACACACACACACACACACACACACACCACAAAGATGAGGACACAATTACTTGTACTCAGTTGAAAAGCTATTTTTTTCTGCATAAAGTTAACCAAATGATTTTTTTGTTGTTTCATACATGGGGAAAAGTTCACAAGAACAATCAGAAGACAAAAGCTAGGACAGGAGACCTATCTTACTGTGTTATCACACTGTAGAACTGTGTTAACAGAAACTTTGGACCACTAGCAACTACTGTTGTGAGGAACCATCAGGACCATTCTCATGTTAAATATGGCACTCTTGGGAAAGTCATTGGCAGGTTCTGATAAATTCTTCCAAATGTCTCTAGACAAGAAGCTCCTGATTAGATATACTTAGGAACTGTTAATTCCTGCTAGGGGATGTCTTCGTGTCAGGATATTCTTTTCACCTGTCTAGCTCTCCTATCTCTACAAGTCCCCAACTGTGTAGTTGGCCACTTGCTTTGCAGTCTCATGACTGGTCTAGTCATGCACAGAGAAATTTCCTAGATACACTCTGCCAGTAGATAAAGATTTATTCTCCCATCCTTTTCTTAAGATGACAAGTATTTCATCTTCCAGACAAACACAGATTTACAAAATGTATTCTGACCTTCTGAAGGCCAGAATTATCAGTCTTATCTCCACAAGGGTCACTGGGCACAGCTGCAGTGACCAGAGACAGTAGCTGTCAGCACAGCCTCTCCTTTTTTCTACCTTGCAGTGCCTCTTCACTCTGGTCCCCAAGGACATGTCTCTTTAAAGAGGCCATCGCTAGCCATCACCTCTTTTTTGCCTTCTCTGAACCTTTAATCAAGTCATGCTTCCTTCCATGCCAAACTGCACACTTCTCATTCCTTTATTTACTTGACCACTTTCACTGTGGAGGTAAAAACAGCCATGAGCAATAAAAATAACATGACACTATCTAGTCTTGAGATTTCTTTGCTGAACATATTAGCTCCTTATTTGTGAATTTAACCTCACTCAAATTCTTAGGATATGAGGAGTATGCTGACAGATTCTTCACCAAAATATAATATAATAACCTCTAGACCAGCTCTCAATACACCACTTCCTAAATCTCATTAGCTGAGCCTCCATTGTCTACTCTTTTTGAGCCATTTCGGGTCTTCCAAATTTCTACCAGAATGGTCCATTAAGCTTTGCTTACATTTTAAGGATTTTCTAGCTTGAAGTTCAAATTTCAGCTCACATTATGAATCTGTCAAGAAGTTTGAGGCAGGTGAATACATTGTATCTATAGTCAGGAAGCAGAGATCAATGCTAATGCTCTGCTCACCTTTTTCTATTTAGTCTAACTCCACATTGGCCTGCCTATGTTATGCAGTTAAGCCTTTCTGGAAACTCCACTATACCTGGAGGAAAACTTCACAGAATGTACTCCTGCTGCACATTTAGAGTTAAATGTCACTTATTATCAGTCGTACTTCAAGTTTTTATAAGTGCCTCTGCTCCTTGTGTGACAGGCTTCCTGATTATTCATATTAGAGAATCTTTACTATTTTCTCTGGATCAGAATCCAGATTCAAATGTGCCACCGAACAGCATGATTTCATGCCAATCTTTGAAGCAACTCAGGACTAATTCTCTTAGCTCCCCAATGGCATTACTTGAAAACCCTGATTCCTAGATTAAAGGAAAGATCTTAGGGAGAATCTGCAATATTTTTATTTCTCCTTACCCCAGTTTAACTCAATGATTCACAGAGCAAGTCCCTATAATGGTTGTAAATAGAAGTGTAAAAATTATAAATCATGTATCAGAAAGGATGTCATAGAAGAAACATCACTGCATAGAACCAGAGAGAAGGTTTGGCTCTGTGCTGGAAGAGGGCAATGGAAATAGCTTGCTCTCTGTTCCTGACTGGCTCTGGCTTGATGTACAAATTTGGTTAATCTCAGCTTCCAGCTCATCATCCTTAAAATGATAGAGTAAATTCCTTGAGCTTCCTATAAAAAGACTTCAGGTTTGGGGTTTGAGGGGGACACAGAGAGGAGTTTTTTATTAACCCCATGGACATACAGATAGACAGCAGCATGAAAGGGCTCTGATAAGAATCCAATATTGTAGAATTGAGAAGTCCATTCTTCTAGGTCTCAGAGGAAGGGAGCGTTTGATGAGCTCAGGCTGTCTCTGATTCCTGTACAGGAGTAGGAGAAAGAGGAAGAAGAAGAAGAAGAGGAGGAAGAAAATGGTAAAGAAAACGAGAAATAGGAGAAAGAAAAGAAAGAGGGGAAGAAAGAAGAGGAGGAGGGGGAAGAGAAGGAAGAAGAAGAAGAAGAAGGAGAGAAGAAGGAGGAGGGATTCCAGAGAAGTATTGTACAATTCCAGTGATGTGGGGGAGGGCACATCTATTTGAAGTTGAACACACTACACAGGTGTGGCATGTGTTCCCATTGGTGACTCTCTGATCTCCTTGGGTCTGGTAGCTTGGGTCTGTGCATTTTCTTAAAGAAATAAGAATGGACTCTGCCCATTCTCCAAGAATTTGAGGACCCAGTGAATCTGCTATTCTGTGGGTTTAGAGATTCATATATAAGTTCTTGGTGGGGGCTTGCTGTTCCCTTTACAAAAGAAAAGGGGTACTTCAGGGAGTCCTGTATGGATTTTCTTAATAACACACATACTTATCTAAGCCTTCATCTTATCTTTTGCAAACTGACAAAGTAAATTCACTCAAAGATCGTATCCAGCACTTAAGGTATGTAAGTCTACAAACACAAAAGCGATGCCAATAATCATTCTAAATCCCTTCCCCCAAAAAAACAAAAATAAGAGAATCCATGTGTGCATGATGGGTTCCCTGAGTACCACCTGGAGTAGATATTCTCATGTGCTGTGTATACTGTGCAGTCATCTCCTGAATTCTGTTACAGGTGTGGACAAAACCAATGAGATGCCAGCTCCAAGGATATTAAGGACCCATCTACCCACTCATCTGCTGCCACCATCTTTCTGGTCAAACAACTGTAAGGTAAGACAGCAGCAGTTCTTGTGAAGACTGTAACAAGGAGCCCAGAGAGAGATGGGCATTAAAAACCTGGGTGAGAATACCTTCCTCAGAGCCATCGACCATCTACCTCTACCTCTACCTCTACCACTATCCTTCCTCCCAGTATGAGGCAATAGTTTTTCTAAGAATACTCTTTTTCTAAATAGGAAATAGGAAAAGAAAAACAATAGGGGACTTGAGAAATGGCTCAATGCTTAAGAGCATTGGCTATACTTCTATAGGACACAGGTTCAAATCTTAGCACACAGCTGTCTGAAACTTCAGTTCTAGAAGATCTGATGCCCTCTTCTGGTTTTTATGGGTATTGTAAGCACATGAGGGCTTGCTCATAAAAGCAGGCATAAAAATCATTATGTAATTTAAATTTTAAAGACTATTTTAAAAGGACTGGAATATTTCTAGATAGAAAGAATATAGTTGGGACTAATATAATCAATTGACTTGTCTATTGTCAGTAAAGCTGGGTGAGGAATGATAATTCTATTCCTGGCATTACTGAGACCAAATACCATGGAACCACTGGGGAACATCTCTTGTTGTCCAACTGAGACCAAATATGTTGAGAAAATGCCTATGTTACAAAAAATAAAATGGAAATAAAATTAAGAAATGCATAATTAGCCTGGAGCTATGCAGTGGTATTTGATGCCCTTGGGTAATTCAGCTACCTTAGCTTTAATGTTTGCACAGGGAGTGGAATAGAGCCTAAGCACAAGGAGATAAGAGAATGAGGAGGGAGAGCAGAGGGACCATGGGCCAGCATCCTCCATGGGTATGTAGGTAGGGGAGTGGAGTTCTGTGGTACAGAGAATAATCTTCAATGACTGGACTTTCAGTTTTGAATGAGTGAGTTTATTAAGTATATATAGCAAGAAAAAGAATAAATAGTGAGCAGCAGGCAGATGAAAGGATGGAGAGAAAGAGAGATAAACAGATAGACAGACAGACAAACAACAAATCAGGTCCTCAAAGCATGAAGCAGAAACTGACTGGGCAAGCTCTCTTGAGTCTGTCAGCTGGTGTTCCCAGTAGAGAGAGTGCCAGACAAGCAGAGCATAGTGTGCCCCTGGGTGAGGCTTCCAGGTCAAGGAACAAATCACAGCAGAAAGATAATATAACAAAAGTAGAACTCACAAATATCTAGCAATAACTACTGATGAATCTCCATGAGGACAGCCAGCCAGCTTACCCATCAAAAGTGCTAGGCCGAACAGAGTAGGCCTCCAAGTAAAAGCACAAGTAGGAAAGGGATAGCATCAGCAGATCCTGTGCTCACAACATTTTCCAGAAACTGACTGAGGAAGTGTCATCTGGAGTTTCACGTTGAGCTTTCTCTCTATGGCTAAGAGCTAGCTAATCTTCTAGCATCCATTTCCCAATGGGCAAAACAAAGTAACACCTTGCATATGTTCACAGTAACACAAAGATTAAACTTGGGCTATTTTGCTGTTCTCTTCCCTCCTTGTCACAGAATGAGTGGAGTAGTCTCTTCCCAGATAAGGGATCTTGGAGAACACTTAGAAAGACATGCTTGGTGTGGACATGTATGTGAAGTAACCCCACTTCCAGAGCCAGCTTCTCAGTGAATTCAAACAAGGGAAGGCAATTTACCAATATAGTGTACATAGTGGATGGTAAAGGAGACCATGGGCAGCTTCTGGGTAGCCTTGAGTCATCTATCACAGGTTTTAAAGATTAATTCCCCACTTCTAGCCCTGTTCAGGACACTGAAAGCTGATACAAGTCAGCATAAGAGAACCCCAGTGCCAGAAACACCAGTATGCCTAACAGAAATACATATGAATCTTATCTGAAGAGTCATCTCAGCTCATGCCCTCAGATTACCACTGTGATCATGATCATACATTACTACGTACATAATGGAAGAGACCTTCATCAGGATGTCCACTAAAGAACAGCCAGAGTTAGCTCTGCAAAACTTCTGACAAACCTGTCTTATGCAAAAATAAAAAATGTTGATGCTGCACAAAAATAAATAATTGTATGAAAAATGACATGAAGAAGTAAGGTGTGATTTTAAGTCCAATCATCAAATAAGGAAATGGCGTTTTATAATACCACACACATGTATGTATATATTACACATACATATTTAAATATTTATTTATAAGACACTGAAAAGTAAAAACTAGACCTAGCCGAACTCCCAGATTATGTGCATCTGAATAGAGAAAGGTATGAACATGGAAAGGGGATGAACGAGGGCGGAGGAAAGGCAAGAGTCATGTAATGTGGCTAGAACTCACAAACATGAAAAGGAAAGAAGACATTCATAAAATGTCAGGCAATACTGAGGTGAAAGATAACCTGATGTACAATGTTCAAGAATTCAAGTGGAAAAAAATGAAACCAACAGTTTAGAAATTCTTTCCATTGGAGCACAGCAGCATGTTGACTTGGAGAAAAGATGGGCTCGAGCTCTAGCAAGGTGCCAAGGTCTCCCAGCAGGGCCCTGATTCAAATGGACCTGGCATTTGTTTCTTCTGTGTGATGAAACACAGGTTCAAAGATGATCTTTATGAAGGACGGTTTGTGCTCACATTAAGTACGATACGTGGTGCTGCTCCACATCAAAACACCAGGGGGAGCTATTGCTTTCCCGGAAACTTAGCTGATCAACATGAAGCCACTTTAATCCTCACATTAAGGCAAAATCCCCAATACTGGAAGAAATTACATGACCTCAGAATCAAGCACTTCAGTGCCCTTGTCATATATTGATACAGAATTTTTCCTTCTCTGGTGTACCTTAAGCAAAAAAAAAAAAAAAAAAAAGTCAAACTTTCATGACTTGGAAGGTTTTGTCCAGGAAAACTGTTCTTGTCTGTTACAGTAAGTTGAGGATCCTGGTTTGACCATGTGAAAGGATGGTGGGAAATTCGAGACAGATACCAGATTCTCTTCCTCTTCTATGAAGATATAAAAAGGGTATGTGAATTACTGCTTCAGGATCAGGGACAGGGAAGCCGCTTTAGGAATGTGGTTCAGACATGAATGTCTGGGAAAATGTGATACTCTCTTCCAGCCCAACTCAATGTTACCCTCACTCACAGGACCCAAAGCATGAAATCCAGAAGGTAATGCAGTTCATGGGCAAGAATTTGGATGAAGAGGTGGTGGATAAAATCGTCCAGGAGACATCATTTGAGAAAATGAAAGAGAATCCTATAGCAAATCGGTCTACGGTCCCCAGATCTATCCTGGACCAGTCCATTTCCCCTTTCATGAGGAAAGGTTTGTGGGGCTTCTTTATCCCTAAGTCTGAGACAGTCCCCTACAATCCACATATTATGATTCTAAGAAGGCTAGAGATTTGTTCCTAGTATACATGACTCTACAAAGCAAGTCTTACAGATTGCTAAGACCAGAGCTATCCTTGGTTCACACTTCAATGGGAACCCTCTTTGAGGTTAGACTGATCAGAGCGGAGATCTTGAAACCAGGAAGGTACCACTCTGCTGTAAAACGCTCTACCCATTGTTAGTAGAGCTGGTATCTGCACGCATACCTCCTGTCTTCCACCCCTGTGCCTTTCTTCTACTCCATAGCTGTTGCTTCAGCTTCAGTTTCTGTGCATAAACTAGTTTGACTATGAATAATGACTCATGATAGTTTCAGGACTTTCAACATGTATTACTGAGACTCAGCCTCTTAATGCTTCTTAGATTTTAAAAGATGAATTCAGATTGGCACAGACGGTTTACTTTTAAGTGGAAAATGTTATTTTCTAAGTTGGTACACTCAACAAATGTTTAAAAATTCGGTACTGTTTGACAATTCCACACAGATCCCCACTAAGCCTGCTTCACAAGAAGCTAGGCACAGAATGAAGCTCCTCCCACTGTCTCATTAACATATGCACTGTTTTCCACAGCAGTGCAACCAGCCCTGGGTTTACACACTTACTTTCAGCACGGGAGTTAATTGGTTTTATTGCTATTGCAGTATTCCAACTATCCCAGACCATAAAAGGAATCAAACTGTTCTACCTCTTTTCTTTCCTAATCTCTGGTGAGGATTTGACTAGTACCATTTTCCCCAGCCCATCCATGTCCAGTATAGACACCATGACTGAAATCTGTTCACTATAATACAAACTGTGGTTACATTATACACTTTTGCTTACTAGAATATGAGCCATCTCGTCCGGGCAAGAAGCACAGATCTCTCCACATTGCTGTTAATACAGGTCTCGTGGATATGCTATTATTCCAGTTATTTCTCTAATTATAGACACTATGTTTACATTTTTATGATTAATGCTACAATGAACATTTTTGTTCATCAAGTTGGATAATTTTCTATAAGAATCACAGTTGTTACAGTGAATTAAAAATTCATTTTAATCAGTGCTTGTTGAAAAATATAATCTCATTCCAGTAACATAATCTACAAAAAAATCATAAAAATAAACTATACAGTTCAATATATTTTTATAAACAAATAAAACTATGAGATCAAAGAAGCAAAGAATTCCATCACCTTGGACAATATCCTGTGATATCCTTTACAGGCAATGGCTCCCTTCAGAGAAAAATGTTCTTATTTCTCACTGTAAGTTTGTTTTTCTTGTTCTTAGATGGCATATACCTGGAATATCACAGTATGTATTTTCTTCTGTCTCAGATCTCTGGCCAGTATGGCATCTTAAGATCTCCTGGTATTGTTATATGTCTACTATCCATTCGTTATTATACTGTAACAATCCAGTGTATGTATGTACCATAATAGAGCCAGGATTCTGGGTCACATTGAATTAATTGATGACTTTATTTGTAAGCTGGTGCTCCTGCACAAAGACAACTCGGGCTATAAGGTGGTGAAAAATTGGGCGCCTATCAGGACAGCTCCAGTGTAGACACTCCACACTCCAGTCAGAGACACAAAGTCTGTCAATCAGAGACTGATACTCCTGTCTGGGCTTTGTCTTTCAGGAACTGTGGGTGATTGGAAAAACCACTTTACTGTGGCCCAGAATGAGATGTTTGATGAAATCTATAAGCAAAAGATTGGCGGAACATCTCTGAACTTCTGCATGGAACTCTGAACAAAATGTGAGGATAGATATCAAGGACAGGTTTCTGTCTGCAAGCCTCAACTCAACCAATGGAAGCTCTGAAACCAAACTGTAAATGCCAAGGATTGTAAATGCATCTGACTCTGTGATTTCTAACTCCACATTATAATTCATAAAAGCAGATTATGTCCAATGTATACTTCCTCCACTATTCAGTACAAATCATAAGACAGTTTAATGAGCTAATAAACAAATAAATAAATAAACAAGCTTGAATAGTATAAATTTTATGTTGGCATTCTTCTAGAAGGTATAGCCTGGATTCTAACTCTGAAATAATCACCTTAAGGACAAACACACAAATAATAGAGATCATCTAAATGAAAGTACATGAAATTCTAATGTCTCTCCCGCTCAATCAGTTTTGCATGGTTACAATAGAAAGAATCAGTTTGTGGACAACTTGTTGCAATGTGTTCATGGGAACAGGTTCTACCTGGTAGGAGGAAAGTGAAGGAAAGACTTCAAAGAGATGTCAGAAATCCAAACCTTAGTAAAGGGAATCCTAGTTGTGGGTCATAAAGGAAACATTCGGAAGGCATGAGGGTGGCCTTTGGGAAGCACAAATTCTGTCTCGAGCAATGTAGTATGGAGACTTGGTGCTCAGCTTGGAGCCAATTGAGTTTTGATCTCCTGCCATCTCTTCTAAGGAGCAGCCTGTAGTTTTGCCCACGTTAGCTGAGTCCTCTGCATTTGCTTGCCAGCACACTTACCTCCATCTCCCACTAGTTCCACGTCTTAGGCATCCCCTTCCTCTCAGTACCTGGGCAGTGTGGGGCACACAGCATGTTACATGAGTGGACGATGGCACAGAAGACAAAAGGCAAGCATATTTCAGGTCACAAATTCTCAGCATTTATCCTTTCACTTTAGATGCAGACAGCAGGGTTGCTAAGCTGAGAGCAGCAGGAGCAGCCTGGGTTGTGAGCAGGAATCCAGAGTATATAGGATGAGCTAGAATCCCATTTGTTTTCTATCACGCAAACCTATAAAGGCCATGTGATGGGGACTTGGACACAGCATGTGTTAGTGCCAGGCAGAGCCATTAGAAGGTGTAGTAGAAGTTAGTGGGTGGAAGCTAGGTGATTGGAACGTGACCTGGAATGAAATGAGTGCTTCAGGCCCTTGATTTTCCTTTCCCTAAAAATTAGATAAAATGAGGTGGGCAGTTTTGCTCTGCCACTGACTCCTATTATGATACTCTTTCCATCTCTCCACAGGACGTAAATTCCAAAACCAAGAGCTAAAAATAAAGCTTCTATTTTTATAAGTTGCTTCTCCCAGATCCATGTTACAGCGAAGGGAAGCTAGCCAACACATTTACAATGATGTGGCTTTCAAATATGGGAAAACACCCTTAATTTTGCTGAACTTATTAGCAATTGTTTGGTTACTGCTGACATCTAATTATATGTACATAGGTAATTGACAACTATTATATAAAAGATATTTATATCCTAACTCTATTGTAATTTTTTATTGTTTGCCTCTAAGTCTTGAAGTTATTCAAAGTTTCTCTAGGTAGATAGGCCCCTCTTACAATCCTAATCAAACCAAAGTCCCTACATCTGCTTCCTTTCAAGGTTAAGTTCATAACAGCCCAGAGTCACTCTAGCCTATAAAAGGAATGACTTCGGTCTCCAACTATCTACTTGTTAACTGTAGATTTAAGGTGAACTGTGGAAACTTGGTGGTGTCAACTTGAGTCTCATTTGGCTGTGTCCTTCTGGGAGTTTCCTTTGTGTTCAGAGTGTAAAATAGCAGGACTTGAAAGAGATAAATTATAAAACATGCTATGTTAGCTTTTTAGTACATGATTGTATTCATAATTTACACATTGGTAATTTTTAATTATTACTTCTAGAGAACAAGAATTAAACAAGTAAATGAAACGTTACATCAGAAGAGTAGTTAACTAACTATTGGAATTGTACTTTTATAAACATTCCAGTCTTACTAGCATTGATTTATTATTATTTTACTGGCAGGTTTCTATACAGAAATTCCATAAAAGAAAGTTTTAGTTACCCCATTTCTTTACCATCAACCATTTATTTATTTCTATTCATGATAAATGCTGTAAATAGACTGGGTGCAGGAAAAGTGGGTAGTAAGAATGATTCAGTCCAGAGTAAGAATGGGCCAATTAATAAACTCATGCAACCTTCCTCAGCAGACCTCTGCTAGTTCTGGTATCACTAACATCTTGAAGTCTCCAGTGCTTCTTGGACTTCATGGTCACAGCTCCATCCTCGGCCTTTTAGGGTACTGTTGAGGATCAGGGATCCCCTTCTGTGGCAGTCTCAGTTCATACTAATTTATGCTAGAACCAGCTTCATGGCCATTGCTTTGCTGGGAATTGAGGAATGGGAATTGAGGTGTGCACCTAGATCACAGTACAGCTTGTGAGCGTCTCCTGGCCCTTTCTCTGTCTTTTGCCAACCCCCAATCGCAGGCAGGACAACTGTGTATAACAGTGTAGTGGGACTTCGTTTCCCTCGCCTTTGGCATGGCCCATTACATTTTTACCAAAAATGTGATTATCAGATGCCTCATTTACCAACCCTTCAACAGTTCTGTGTTCTGAGTTCCAATATCAGAAGGTAGGAACCATCAGGCCTGGTTTCAGTCTGTCCTCTCTGGCATGCTTCAAGATGGTCTGCTTAGACCTTTCAGTTAGAAGCACTTATGATAAGCAGCCAGCTAGCTCACTTAACCCTTATTACGGAGGGTGTTCTCAGAGCTTCTGCCCAGCTCTCTTATCCTCAAGGTCAGAGCAGTGCTGTCTGAGACATTCGGTGCGGATGAGTGGAGGCAGTTTCCTGCCAGGCCAGCGCTCTCACCAGAGTTTAATTTATAGAGACTGCATTAGTTTTCTTTTGAATGAAAGTCTTGTGTAAACCCTTTTGTGTGAATTGTCCTCTTGTTGGTTTAGAATTTTGAAACAATAGTTTCTTCTTACAGAGAAGATCTGCAGCAGTGGGATTACTCTCAGCACAGGACCTGTGGAACAGAAAATACTAATTCTTACAGTTGCCAGTATGCATATGCATTTCTGGTTCCTAAATGAAATTGCTAATATTTTTATAATGTTTTATCACTAGTATTTTTGAGCCATGGTTTTGCTGTGTACTACAGACCAGCCTTGAACCCTCAATCCTCCTGCTTCAGCATTCTGAGGCATGTGCTACCTACCTACCACACCTGGATCCCAAGATTTCCCTTAAGTGATCTTGATTGACTCGGGTTGGACATCTTAAGTAACCTGTGAATTCTTTTGTGGAAGGCTGAGTCTCATGCAGCTGAGTTTAATATTTGTGCTTTTTACTAAAGTACTTAACACCAAAATGTACCAACTCGTTTTATATGAATGTTGATGAGTTTGTATCATAAATAGAATTGTTGATACATCCTTAATTTGTGCAATATTGTATGGAGAGATTGTTATCAATTAAAAACATGCCTTTTTATGAAAAAAAGGCAGCCAAACCATAGTCTAAATGCTCTCTTGTATTGAAATTACCTGTACCAACCAATTAGTACATTATTATTTGATTTAATTTTCAGTTTAAGTGCTCAATTCTTAACATGCATGCACAAAATACAAGTACACATAAGTTCATAATAGAAGCATTTTTACAGTTTGAATCATATATTGACCCTTATACAGAGGTAGTGGGAGACTTTAATACCCTGTTCTCACCAATTGACAGGTGATCCAGACAAACCTAAACAGAAATACCAGAGCTAACATGACATCAAAAACAAAATGTATCTAACAAATATTTACAGAACATTTCACCTAAACACAAAAGAATATACTTTTTTCTCTGCACCTCATAAAACTTTCTCCAAAGTTGATCACATACTCAAACACAAAGTCTACACATACAAGAAAGTTGAAGTAACTCTATACATCCTGTCTGACTATCACAAGAGAAGCTGGATACCAACAATAGAAAACAGAAACAAACAAATAAAAAACAGAAAACTTATAAACTCATGGTAAATGAGCAGGTCATTACTGAATGAAAAGCGAGTCAAGCCAGAAACTAAGAAAGAAATTAAACACCTTCTAGAATTGAATGAAGATGATTATACTACATATTCAAACTTATGGGACACAATGAAGGCAGTTCTAAGAGGCAAACTCCTAGCACTAACTGCTACATAAGGATTGTTAAACCCTGTTATATTAGTTACTGGGCATACCTGAAAGCTATAGAACAAAAAGGAAGAAATCACAACCAAAAGAAGGCAATAGCAAGAAATAACCAAACTCAGGCTGAAATAAATAAAATTGGAACAAATACAAAGAATCAGGGTAACAAAAGGTTAATTCTTTGACAAAATCAGCAAGACTGACAAACCCTTAGCCAAATTAAGTAAAAGACAGAGAGAAAATATCCAAAGTAACATAATTAGAAATGAAAACATGGAGATAACAGAAATTGAGAAAATCCAATGAATCATAAGGGAATACATTAAAAACTTGCACTGATCAAAATTGGAAAATCTAAAAAGAATGACTTTTCTTAATATATGATATATATATATATATATATATTACCTACTACAATTAAATAAAGATCAGATTGCAATTGAAACAACCCTGGAACCTTGCTCCAAACTGCTTCACTCTCTCTCAAATACCATCCTACCTTTAAGTCCATCTCTTCTCTTCAAGGATTCCCTTCTCACCCCTCACTCTCTCTCCCTTATCATTCCCTCATATCTTTTCTATCACACTCCCTGACTTGTTTTTATACATAAATGTACATGCATTCACCAATCTTTTTTTTAATCTTTAATCTTGGGGGGAGGAGGTCGTTATCCCTATCCCAGTCCAACATCTGACAGTTCCTCATCTCATTCTTCCTCCCCTGTCTCCAACAGGATATCCGCACCCACTCCACCCCACCACCTAACCCCACTCCACCCCACACGATCTGGCCTCTCCATTCCCTAGAGTCTCAAGTCTCTGGAGGGGTGCTTCTTCGCTCACTTAGGCCAGACCAGGCCTCTGCTGTATCTCTGACTTTTTCTTTGCCACTTTGTATCCCCTTGATCTTCTTTTGTTGTCTTATTGCTCAGAGTACTATATTGAATAGATAGGGAGAGAGTGAGTAGCCTTGTCTTGTCCATGATTTTAGTGGGATTGCTTCAAGTATCTCTCCATTTAATTTGATATTGGCTCTTTGTTTGCAGTATATTGCTTTATTATGTTTAGGTATGGGCCTTGAATTCCTGATCTCTTTAATACTTTTAACTTGAAGGGATGTTGTATTTTGTCAAATGCTTCTTCAATATCTAATGAGATGATCATATGATTCTTTTCTTTGAGTTTTTATATATAGTGGATTATATTAATGGATTTTCATATATTGAACCAATCTTGCATATGGGCCTGTTTAGATACTTTATCTGCTTTTGTCTAAAAAATCATCCATTTCAGAATACAGGCTTTTGTAGTAGTATCTGCTGATTTTTTTAATTTGCTCAGTTTCTATTGTTATGACTCCCTTTTCGTTTCTGATTTTGTTAATTTGGACACTGTCTCTGTGCCCTTTAGTTAGTTTGGCTAGGGGTTTATTCTTTTTTAAGAATTATATATTGTACTTATATACTTTACCTGTCTTCAGCCACACCAGAAGAGGACATCAGATCTTACAGATGGTTATGAGCCAACCGTGGTTGCTAGGAATTGAACTCAGGACCTCTAGAACAGCCAGTGCTCTTAACAGATAAGCCATCTCTCCAGCCTGGTTTTGCTGATTCTTTGTATCTTTCACTTTGTTTCTTTTTATTATTATTATTATTTCAGCCCTGAATTTGACTATTTCCTACCAATGGCTACTTCTCTTGCTGCTTTTTGTTCTAGGGCTTTCTGGTGTGCTGTTAAATTGCTATTGTATGATCTCTCCAGATTCCATATGAGGGCACTTAGTGCTATGAATTTTCCTCAGCACTGCTATCGTTGTGTCCCATAAATTTGAGTATGCTGTGTCATTATTTTCATTGAATTCCAGGAAGTCTTTAATTTCTTTATTTCTTCCCTGACCAAGTTATCATTGAGTAGAGAGCTGTTTAGTTTCCTTGGGTTTTCTGTTGTTTTTTGTTGTTGTTGAAGTCTACCCTTAGTCTGTGGTGATCTGATGGGATGCATGAGATTATGTCAATCTTCTTGTATCTATTGAGGCTGATTGTGTGACCAATTATATAGTCAGTTTTGGAAAACGTACCATGCGGTGCTGAGAAGAAGGTATATTGTTTTGTTTTAGGGTGAAATGTTCTGTATATATCTGTAAAGTCCATTTGGTTCATAACTTCTATTAGTTTCACTGTGTCTCTGTTTAGGTGCTTTTTCAATGACCTGTTCATTAGTGAAAGTGGGGTGTTGAAGTCTCCCACTATTATTGTGTGGGGTTCAAAGGGAGTTTTGATCTTTAATAAAGTTTCTTTTATGAACGTGGGTACTCTTGCATTTGGAGCATAGATGTTCAGAATTGAGACTTTCTTGTGTTGGATTTTTCCTTTAATGAATGTGAAGTGTCCTTCCCCAACTTGCTTGATAACTTTTGGTTGAAAGTCCATTTTATTGGATATTAGGATGGCAACTCCCTCTTGTATCATGGAACCGTTTTCTTTGAAGACTTTTTTCCAGCCTTTTACTCTGAGGTAGTCTCTGTCTTTGTTGTTGAGATGCGTTTCTCGTATGCAGCAAAATGCTGGATCCTGCTTGTGTGTCCAGTCTATTAACTTATGTCTTTTTGTTTGTGAATTGGGTGTGTTGATATTAAGAGATATTAAAGACAGATGATTGCTAGTTTCTGTAAAGTTTGTTGTTGTAGATGGCATTATGTGTATGTGATTCTCTCCTTTTTGTTTTGTTGTAAGATGATTAATATCTTGATTTTTCTTTGGTGTAGGTGCCTTCCTTGTCTTGGAGTTTTCCTTCTAAATCCTCTGAGGGCTAGATTGGTGATAGATATTGTTTAAATATCATTTTTTTCCTGGAATATTTTGGTTTCTCCATCTATGATGATTGAGAGTTTTGCCAGGTATAGTAGCCTGGGCTGGTATTTGTGTTTTCTAAGGGTCTGCCTGACCTCTGTCCAGGATCTTCTGGCTTTTAGGGACTCTTTTGTGAAGTCTGATGTAATTCTGATAGGTCTGCCTTTATATGTTACTTGGTCTTTTTCCCTTATAGCTTTCAATATTTTTTTTTTGTTCTGTGCATTTAGTGTTTTGATTATTAGGTGATGATAGAATTTTCTTTTCTGATCTAAACTATTCAGTGTTTTATAGGCTTATTCTATACTTATGGGCATCTCTTTCTTTAGGTTGGGGAAGTTTTCTTTATTATTTTGTTGAAGATGTTTTCAGGTCCTCTGAGCTTGGAATCTTCACTCTCTTCTATTCCTATTATTCTTAGATTTAGCCTTTTCATTGTGTCCTGGATTTTCTGGATGTTTTGGGTTAGGGTTTTTTTTAATGTTTTGAATTTTCTTTGAACATTGTGTCCATATCTTCTAAAATATCTTCTACACCTGAGATTCTGTCTTCTATCTCTTGTATTCTGTTGATGATGCTTATATCTGTATTTCCTGACCTGTTTCCTAGGTTTTCTGTTTCCAGGATTGTCTCTATTTGTGTTTTGTGTTTCTTTTATTTTTCTACTTCTACTTTTAGGTCTTGGACCACTTTGTTCATTTCCTTTACCTGTTTGATTATATTTTCCTGTGTTTCTTTAAGGGATTTATTTGTTCCCTCTTTAAGGGCTTCTACCTATTTACCTGTGCTTTCCTTTATTTCTTTTGATGAGTTATTTATATCCTCCTTAAAGGACTTTATAATCTTCATAAGATAGGATTTTAGGTCAGCATCATGGTTTTCATGTGTGTTGGGGTATCAAGAGCTTGCTGTGGTGGGAGAACTGGATTCTGATGATGCCAAAGTATATTGGCTTCTGTTGCTTGTGGTCTTGTGCTCTCACCATCTGGTTATCTCTGGTGTTAGCTGGGTGTCTCTGTCTGGAGCTTGCCTCCTGTTTCCCTGGGTCGCTGCAGGTCTCCTGGGAGGCCTGTGGCCCTGGCTATATAGTACACTTCCTGGGAGGCCTTCAGACTGTGGGGTCTTCAGAGGGGCATGCATGAAAGTGATCCATTGCTCTGGCTGCAGCTAATCTCCTGAGAAGCCTTCAGACTGTGGGGTCTTCACAGGAGCAGACAAGCTGATGATCTGCCCCAGCAGAAGGCTCAGACTGGATCCCCCGGACTTTTTTTAACCTTCTGATTCTTATCCACATTTCCCTCACTTCCTGCCCAGTTGCTCGCCAAATCATCACAGTGCCCACTCTCTGAGTCTGGACTAGATATCTTTTAGGCAGCAGTAATACAAGGGAAGTTTTCAAAGGAATACCTAGAATAAATACATCTTTTCTTTATTTAGATCAAATAATTTATTTTATTGTTATATTGAGTGTAAATATAGATATTTAATTAACAAAACAAAAATGATGGAAAACAGAAGCAATAAATGAAGATGACAATACTGCCCATGACCACAACCTTATGGTCAGAAACCTAGTTGTAAAGACAGCAGCTGGTGTCTCTTTATTGCATTCAACAGGGGAAAAGTTAGTTGTGAGATGGAAAAGATTCACCAGGCCCCTCTCACCCCAACTGGGCACACCTCTTGCTGCCTCCTTTGGTGCAGAAAAAGAAGTATGGGCTTCTCCCTGAGGACCTGATGGTCACACAGCAAAGAGGCTTCTTGCCCTCAATGCCCACCCCATCTCCAAAACACCAAGCTCCACAGGGGCACAGAACAGCAAGGATGAAGGTCTTGCTTCCAAAGGCTTTGGGCAGAGACAAAAACAATCTATCTCATCTTAGAATCGTTTTCCCCAAGATAGTCTCATGTTTCCTTGGCTGGCCTCGACCTTGCCAAGGAACTGGCAATGACCTTGAATGCCCCATCCTCCTTACCATTATTTCTCAAGGCTTGGAATTCAGGTGTACACCAACACACCTGGCCTAGGTGGTGTTTGGGGTGGATCCCAGAGCTTTGTACATACTAGGCAAACATACTACAAACTCAACTATAATCTCCAGTGCTCAAACCCAAACCTATTTTGAGTTTTCCTGTAACCAGGTCTCACTCAGTAGCTCAGGCTGGCCTTGAACTCTTGAGTAATTCTGACTCAGCCTCCTGAGTGGTGGGTTTACAGGCATGAGCTACCATACCTAGTGACTCCTCTATATTCTGAAGATATCATTCATTAGTTCATTAATTCAATAACTGTCTTTGGAAAAGACTGGTGATTGAGTTATAGCTCTGCCTCCTCTCTGGGGGTGGAGAGTGGAGATGACAAAGAAGGCCATCTGTCCCCTGGGAGGCACATTAGCAATGGAAGATGGGACAGAAGGGAACAGAATAACAACTCTAACCAGAAAAGGGTTTGAGAAAGAGGGAGAAAGTGCTAGGTATACATGTTCTGGGGATAGGGAGGTTCCCACACTCGTGATCTCCATCCTCTCAGCATTATGGACATAAACCAGATGGAGCTATTCCCCTCTACTAGAAAGAAGCCCTGGGAATAACTAGATAGGAAGAAAGGGTGTCACACAGGGAATGAACCCCGCATTCCAACCTGTCCTCCCAGCCTCTACTGCTCTTCCTGCTTACCAGCAAAGGCACAGGATTATGAGGAAGTGCAGCACCATTCTCACACCTGCACCTAAGCCTGGGCACCTCTGGCATCTGGGCTTCTGTCCCAGAATTGCTCATGGGTAGAGGTGAAAGTGGAGTGGGGTGGGAGAATGGGAACAGTCAATGCACAACAGGGACCTTCTCCATCCTCTGAATAGTCACAAAAGTCCTGTCTTGTGAGGTGTCAGCCTGCTGACCACTCCCACCTGACATCCAGGCCAGACTTTCCATGTATGAATGCCTGCACCCA
Organism: Rhynchomys soricoides; assembly: GCA_019843965.1. Lineage (NCBI taxonomy): Eukaryota > Metazoa > Chordata > Mammalia > Rodentia > Muridae > Rhynchomys > Rhynchomys soricoides. The sequence continues at coordinate 119,097 of JADRCH010013320.1, forward strand.
CATCTGGAGTCTCCTGAAAGCCTTCCATTCCAGGGCTTACCAGGAAGGAAGCATGCCACAACGTGCCCCATAAGGGTATCTGCAAAATCCAGACATTCAGTTTCTTCCACACTGCAAAGTGCATCCAGGGCAGTTGCTTGAGCCCTGTCCACTGTCCAGTCAGGTCTTGAAAGTGACAAACAACCCCTACCTCCAGCTCCTCCTATTTCATAGAAACAAGATATTTTTCAAAGATCAAAGCACTTAGGAGAGTCAACAATAACACTCTATGAAGCAGGAGGGTTTACTGGGAGCAAGGAGGGAGGGCAGAGAAACAGAGGGGAGAAGGATAGTGTATGTCTGGAGAGGAAAACCCTAGCCACTAGAACAAAGTTATTTGGATAGAAGAAGCCTGCAGCCTGAATTTAGTGAAGAAGAGAAGTGATGGTCAAATTCAGCTCCCTAAGCCTCTCAGAACCTGCCACCTCCAACATAAAGCAGCAATCACCCCGGAATCAGGCAGCCTCTTCAGCAAAGATGTTGGCAATAAAATCCTTAACATACTGCTCAGGATGAACCATGGAGATCTCTGCCCCTACCCCATGCTTGACAGTTTTGGCTGCATGAGCTGTTTTCTTCTTGGTATCACACTGTGTCAGAATGTCAGTGAGGCCCATGAAATACACCTCCTTCTGGAGGTCCCTCTCAGCACTCCGAATAGCATAGACATCAATGAAGGACTCAAACTCTCCTAGGCCCAGGGGCCAGTGAGAATAAATGTAGTCTCCAATGCCCTCGGGGGAGGTGCCATAGGAGCCCACCAGATCAGGGGGTCCAGTCAGGTTACAGGCCCCATCTTACTCTGATTCCTCCTTCCTCACATGTCCCCCTTCCTTTGGTTCAGAGCCCCGGATAATGTCGTGGATAGCCAGCAGAAGGCTGTAGTCCATGATCTTCAGCTGCACTAGAAACTCCACATCTCACTTCAGCTGCTCCAGGAACACTTTCTCCTCTTCTTCACCAATATACACTTTCTAGTTCTTGTTAAGAAAGTCCATATCCTTCAGTGTTGGCAGTTCTTTAACTTTTTCCTTATCGTTAGCTTCCTGGGACACTAGAGAGCCCTTGAGGTCGTACTTCTTAAGCATAGGAAGACGATGACTAAAAATAGTGTGCATTACGAGCATGTAGGTGTCTTCATTTTCTACACTGACTTGGTACATGCCCAGGAACTGGGGCAGAAGTGTGTTGCCATGACACTTCACTATGTACTGGTGATAGTTGTAAAGGTTGCTGTGCATGTCCGCAATGTCCTCGCTGGACACTTCTTTGATGTCATAGGAGATGAGGAAGTGGCCATCACTGCCTTCGGTTTTGCTTGGGGGACTTCGAGTAAGGGACACCAGGTAATCCTGATCATTGATGAAAAACCGATCTCACAGGTTCCTGAAGACCTGGGGACAATACTCTTTGAACTTGAAATGACTGGAAAGATTTTCTCAGCCGGGCAGTGGTGGCGCACGCCTTTAATCCCAGCATTTGGGAGGCAGAGACAAATGGATTTCTGAGTTCGAAGCCAGCCTGGGCAACAGAGTGAATTCCTGGACAGCCAGGGCTATGCAGAGAAACACTGTCTCGGGAAAAAAGAAAAAGAAAAAAAAAAGATTTTTCTCTATGGAAAAGGTGACTGTTGACCTTGATCTTGGAGCTGGCTTTAAAGTCATCTGGCAGCAGCATCACTGGGGTGGTATCTGGCTGAACTCATTGATCGAGTGGGCGACGCCTCACAAGAACACGCCCACCAGCGGGTCAGTGGCCCGGAACACCTTCACTTTCTGCTGCATGAAATGCTTCTTCTTGGTTCATTAAAGCTGAACATAAGCCAACCAACGGAAAACAAGTCTCAGGGGTCTTTTTCTCTCTTGCCCAGAGCACTAAGGTTACTAGATTGTTCTTTATGTTCGTGGAATGGGAATGTACAGCCTCATGCTTAAACTGCAAATGCTTTACAAAGCAAGCACTCTCCACACCCCCAATTTGTACAAAGTCCTCAACGAATTTACTGAAAACCTGCAAGTGTTTTTCAGTATATACCGTTATTTGCTTGAAAGTCCAATTCAAATCTGTGCAACACTTTTCTGAAGAGGACCCTTCTACCACTACCTTCAAATGTCTATGGCCATCTGTATTCATCCCAACACTTGCAGTTTTGTTTGATCAGTACACTTGTTAACATGTTGACTGCACAGCACATCGGCAAATCTGTAAAACTGACATGGGAGAAAAAGACACTAGAGAGCATACAATTCTCTAAAGGATGTGTTCTCTCTAGAAACAATTTATCTAAGAAAGTGACATGGTACTGGAAATAGTTTGGAGTATTCAAGGTTTATTGAAAACATGAAATAGACATAAAATATCACTGAGCATGCTTTGTATCTAGGACATAACACTATTCTCCATCTGAAATGTCTACCTCATCTAAGATAGACAGCTGCTCATGTCAGGATAAAGGTAAGGCATTTTTCATCAAAGCTGATGATTCCCAGAACTAAGATCAATTCCCAGAAATTGAGTTTAATTCCCAGAACCCTCATGATGGAAGAAGTAAACAAAATTCTGCAAAGTTGTATTTTGACTTCCATATGTGTATCCCCATGACAGTGTAAATTTTAAAAATCCCAAAACATAGAAATGAAAATAGTAACAGTCAAATAATTTTTTGGCACTAAATGGAAACAAAAGTAAGGAAAAAGTTAAAACAAAAGCTATACAGGATAGAAGATGATTTCTTTTCAGTTTATCTTTCCATTGGAAATTTTGTCTGTCTGTATCTGTGTTGTGGATAGCCCTGGGGCATTTTGTGTTCTGCCAATTCTGCAATCTTGTAAGGGGCTTCAGACAAGGAGTGAGTTACACCTGTGACTTCTTGTGAACCAATCCCCTAATGAATAAAGGAGCCAATCACTGGGCATGTGGAGGGGGACTTCCAGGTCTGAGAGAGGAAGAGAAGAAGCAGGAGAGAGAGAGAGGGTCCTTTTGGAACGGGACAGCATGTAGGTAAGATGTAGTTAATAGAGTCTCCTGGTATGGCAGATCCGCAAGGATTTGGGGCTGACAAGGTAGTGACCTGCCAGTGGGAACTTAGTGAGCTGGGTGGAGAGATCATGGAACTCTGAGTAAGAGCTCCATGAGATAAAAGAAGCTTGACCATTGCTTACCAGTGCGTGGCTGGACAGCCCAACAGGGATGAGAGAACCAGGGAAAAGCAAGGGAACATGTGCCACATTTCCCTTCTTTTTTAATATTTCCTGCAGTATATCTATCTATTGTTTGTCTGTTCTCCCCAAATCTGTCTTCTTGTTGCCTATAATTTGTCTATTTTATTTTACCTATTCAAAAGAGCATGTCCTTCCTCCACATAAAACAAGATACACTGAATCTAATAGAAGAGAAAGTGGGGGAAAGTCTCAAACACATAGGCACAGGGGAAAAGCTCCTGAACAGAACACCAATGGCTTGTGCTCTAAGATCAAGAATCGACAAATGGGACCTCATAAAATTACAAAGCTTCTGTAAGGTAAAGGACACTGTAAATAGGACAAAATGGCCACCTACAGATTGGGAAAAGATCTTTACCAATCCTACATCCAATAGAAGGCTAATATCCAATATATACAAAGAACTCAAGAAGCTAGACTCCAGAGATCCAGATAACCCTATCAAAAAATGAGGAACAGAGCTAAACAGAGAATTCTCAACTGAGGAAACTCGAATGGCTGAGAAGCACCTAAAGAAATGTTCAACATCCTTAGTCATCAGGGAAATGCAAATCAAAACAACACTGAGATTTCACCTCACACCAATCATAATGGTTAAGATCAGAAACTCAGGTGACAGCAGATGTTGGTGAGGATGTGGAGAAAGAGGAACACTCTTCCATTGCTGGTGGGAATGCAAGCTGATACAACCTCTCTGGAAATCAGTTTGGCTGAACCTCAGAAAAATGAACATAATACTACCTGAGGACCCAGCCATACCACTCCTGGGCATATACCCAGAAGATGCTCCAATATGTAATAAAGACACATGTTCCATTATGTTCAAAGCAGCCATATTTATAATAGCCAGAAGCTGGAAACAACCCAGATGTCCCTCCACAGAGGAATGAATACAGAAAATGTGGTACATTTACACAATGGAATACTACTCAGCTACTAAAAACAATGACTTCATTAAGTTCGCAGACAAATGAATGGAACTTGAAAATATCATCCTGAGTGAGGTAATGCAGTCACAAAAGAATGAACATGGTATATACTCACTGTTAAGTGGTTATTAGCCCAAAAGTTCGAAATACCCAAGTGTCACTTCACAGCAACAGTAGGGCTGAGTGTGAGGTCCCAGATGGAGGACTTGGAGAAGGTACTGAAGGAGCTGAGGGAGTTTGCATCCCCAAGGAGGCAGCAACAGTGGCAACTGGCCTGACCCCGATACTCCTGGAGACTGACTCACCAACCAAAGAATACACAAGGAGGGACCCATGGTGCTGGCCACATATGCGGCAGAGGAGGGTCTTGTTAGCCATCAGGGGGAGGAGAGGCTCTTGGTCCTGAGGGTGTTAGATCCCCCAGTATAGGAGAATGCAAAGGAGGGAAAACGAGAGTGGGTAGGTGGGTGGGAGAATACCCCCATAGTGGCAGGGGGAGGGGGAGGAAACGGGAGGTTCCAAAGGGGAGATCTGGAAAGGGGGAAACATTTGAACTGTAAATAAAGTATGAAAAATAAATAAATAAATAAAAAAGCATGTCCTTAATATATTGTTTATAACTTCCCTTAAAATTAGGCTCATAAACCTCTTGATTTCTCTATTTTTTGAATGATTATTATTTATTCTGTTACATTAACTCTATGATATAAATGCTCTCCTAAACTGTAAGAGAAGTCTGTGGACAAAGTCTGTGTTGCGTATGTCATGATAAGGCATATGTCCTGTTTAGAGGGTGGTGCCTGCTTCCAGCCTTCTCCAGCGTTGTTGGTTTATAGATTTGAAATCATTATCAAATTTGCAAAGAGCAACAGTTGTCATTTCAAACAGAAGCCATTGATGTCTAACAAAAAAATAAATACCATTCCATACATTTGTTGGTTTTTATTTACATTTCTTTTCCCTTTAAAATCTGCTTATTCATACAAAATGCACATTTTTCTTTTTAAAAAATGAACAACTTCTAGGACTTTTTATTGAACACAGTATTTTATCATAAAAATTTGCTTATAAAACTTCCTGCCTTTGGTTAAGTTTCCACTACATTGCCAAGTATACTGTGCAGGCTTCCATGGAGGACTGGAGAAGCTAACATCCAAGGAATAGTCAAGACTAGAGTTCAAGATTAACCCAAGCTGCATAGTGAGCCTCAGGACAGCAGGGGACACAATATAATAAAACTATCACACAATTTAAAAAAAAACCAACCACTAAAGCATACTATTTGTTTTCAAACCTGGGAAAAGAGACTGAGGTGCATATTTTACATATCAAAGCAGACCTAGCCTCCAGGTTCTCCCAGCATCTCTTAGTCCCTACCTGGCATAAACCCTGAAATTTGTAGCCTAGGGGCTGGGCTGTCCTTCTCTCAGAGGCTCCTCCTATATAACCCAGAATTTTAAGAGTGCTCTC
>JADRCH010013321.1:0-76906 GCA_019843965.1 Rhynchomys soricoides
GAGAGAGAGAGAGAGAGAGAGAGAGAGAGAGAGAGAGAGAGAGAGGAGCAGGGAAGATGGCTTCAAGTTTATCAAAACTTTCGATATTTCAAAGGGTCTGGCTATAGAAAAGTCCCAAATTAATAGCAGACCGACAGGATATAACTCAAAAACAATTCCTCATTCCAGATGGAACCTGTGCAGAGGGAGATTTATAAAAGACATTGTGAATAAACTGAAAAATTGAGGAAGAGGAGATAGGTCTGATATAGACATCAATGTAAACTTTCCTGATATTGATAACTCCACTGTGCTTACATAAGATATCATTTAGGAAATACATTTTAAAGAACTCAGACCAAGGCCATGGGGATGAAAATTGTCTTTATGTGCTTCAGAAATAAGGTTAGCTCTGTCCGTGTGTGTGTGTGTGTGTGTGTGAGAGAGAGAGAGAGAGAGAGAGAGAGAGAGAGAGAGAGAGAGAAAGGAGAAAAGGGAGAGGGAGGGAGAGAGAGTATCAATATTTATCCAAGGAGTACAACAATTTCTTTTTAAAAAAGCAACTAATACTTCATTAACATAATTGACTTAGGTATCTGGAATGGTGACTGTTTTCCTTAGGGTTTCCATTTCTGTGACAAACCACCATAACCAAACAGCGAGTTGAGAAGAAAAGATTCATTCTGCTTACATTTCCACATTGCTGTTTATCACCAAAGGAAGTGAGAACACAAATTCAAGCAGGGCAGGAACCTGGAGGCAGGAACTGATGCAGAGGTTATGGAGGGTGCTGTTCACTGGCTTGCTCCCCTTGGCTTGTTCAGCCTGCTTTCTTATAGAACTTAAGACTACCACCTCAAGGATGGCACCACACACAGTGGACTGGACCCTCCCCCATTGATCACTAATTGAGAAAATGCCTTACAGTTGGATCTCATGGAGACATTTCCTCAACTGAGGCACCTTCCTCTCTGGTGGCTCTAACTTGTATCAAGTTGACATACAAAAGCAGCCAGTATAGTGGCTATAATTATAGTTCTGGCTCAGTCCTGGAGAAATAACCTGTTTAAAAATATCAGAAGGACTAAAAGTAGTGGCTTGTAAGTTCTCATTTAGAAAAGTTACCATTGTTTTCAGAATTTTTCTTTATTTTTAATTTTTTTTTAATTTGTCTACTTTATTTACATTTCAAATGTTTTCCCCTTTCCAGATCTTCCCTTTGGAACCTCCCTATTCCCTCCCCCCCTCCCCTACCTCTATGGGGGTACTCACTCATCCACCCTCCCACCCACTCTCATCTTCCCTCCTTGGCATTCACCTATACTGGGGGATCTAATATCCTCAGGCCCAAGAGCCTCTCCTCTCCCTGATGTCTAACAAAACCCTCCTCTGCCGCATATGTGGCCAGAACCATGGGTCCCTCCATGTGTATTCTTTGGTTGGTGGATCAGTCTCCAGGAGTATCAGGGGTCAGGCCAGTCGCCACTGTTGCTGCCTTTCTAGGGATGCAAACTCTCTCAGTTCCTTCAGTTCCTTCTCCAAGTCCTCCATCTGGGACCTCACACTCTGCCTTACTGTTGCTGTGAAGTGACTCTTGGGTATTTCGAACTTTGGGGCTAATAACCACTTAACAGTGAGTACATACCATGCTCATTCTTTTGTGACTGCGTTACCTCGCTCAGGATGATATTTTCAAGATCCATCCATTTGTCTGCGAATTTCATGAAATCATTGTTTTTAATTGTTGAGTAGTATTCCATTGTGGAAATATACTACATTTTCTATATCCATTCCTCTGTGGAGGGACATCTGGGTTGTTTCCAGCTTCTGGCTATTATAAGTATGTCTGCTACGAACATAGTGGAACATGTGTCTTTATTACATGTTGGAGCATCTTCTGGGTATATGCCCAGGAGTGGAATAGCTGGGTCCACAGGTAGTATTATGTTCATTTTTCTGAGGGTCCACCAAACTGATTTCCAGAGAGGTTGTATCAACTTACATTCCCACCACAAATGGAGGAGTGTTCCTCTTTCACCACATCCTTGCCAAACATCTGTTGTCAGCTGAGTATTTGATCTTAGCCCTTCTGACTGGTGTGAGGTGAAATCTCAGAGTTGTTTTGATTTGCATTTTCCTGATGACTAAGGATGTTGAACATTTCTTTAGGTGCTTCTTGGCCATTTGAGTTTCCTCAGTTGACAATTCTCTGTTTAGCTCTCTTCCCCATTTTTTGATAGGGTTATTTGGATCTCTGGAGTCTAGCTTCTTGAGTTCTTTGTATACATTGGATATTAGCCCTCTATCGGATGTAGGATTGGTAAAGATCTTGCCCCAGCCTGTAGGTTGCCGTTTTGTCTTATTTACAGTGTCCTTTGCCTTACAGAAGCTTTGTAATTTTATGAGGTCCCATCTTGTCAATTCTTGATCTTAGAGCACAAGCCATTGGTGTTCTGTTCAAGAACTTTTCCCCTGTGCCCATGTGTTCTAGACTTTTCCCCACTTTCTCTCCTATTAGATTCAGTGTTTCTGGTTTTATGTGCAGGTCCTTAATTTACTTGGACTTGAGCTTTGTACAAGGGGATAGGAAGGGATCAATTTGCAATCTTCTACATGTAGACTGCCAGTTGAACCAGCACCATTTGTTGAAGGTGCTGTCTTTTTTCCACTGTGTGGTTTTAGCTCCTTTGTCAAAGATCAAGTGACCATAAATGTGTGGGTTCATTTCTGGGTCTTCGATTCTATTCTATTGATCTACCTGCCTGTCACTGTGCCAATACCATGCAGTTTTTATCACTACTGCTCTGAAGTACAGCTTGAGGTCAGGAACATGGATTCCCCCAGAAGTCCTTTTATTGTTGAGAATAGTTTTTGCTATCCTGGGTTTTTTGTTATTCCATATGAATTTGAGAATTGCCCTTTCTAAGTCTATGAAGAATTGAGTTGATATTTTGATGGGGATTGCATTGAATCTGTAGATTGCTTTCGGCAGGATGGCCATTTTAACTATATTAATCCTGCCAATCCATGAGCATCGGAGATCTTTCCATCTTCTGAGGTCTTCTTCGATTTCTTTCTTCAGAGACTTGAAGTTCTTGTCATACGGATCTTTCACTTGTTTGGTTAGAGTCACACCAAGATATTTTATATTGTTTGTGACAATTGTGAAGGGTGCTCTTTCCCTAATTTCTTTCTCAGCCTGTTTATCCTTTGTGTATAGGAAGGCTACTGATTTGCTTGAGTTAATTTTGCATCCAGCCACTTTGCTGAAGGTGTTTATCAGCTGTAGCAGATCTCTGGTGGAGATTTTTTGGGTCACTTAAGTATAAGTATACCATTATATCATCTGCAAATAGTGATATTTTGATTTCTTCCTTTCCAATATGTATCCCTTTGACTTCCTTTTGTTGCCTGATTGCCCTAGCTAGAACTTCAAGTACTATATTGAATAGGTAGGGAAAGAGAGGGCAGCCTTGTCTAGTCCCTGATTTTAGTGGGATTGCTTCGAGTTTCTCTCAATTTATTTTGATGTTGGCTACTGGTTTGCTGTATATTGCTTTTACTATGTTTAGGTATGCTCTTTGAATTCCTGATCTTTCCAAGACTTTTATCATGAAGGGATGTTGAACTTTGTCAAATGCTTTTTCAGCATCTAAGGAAATGACCATGTGGTTTTTTTCTTTGAGTTTGTTTATGTAGTGGATTACATTGATGGATTTCTGGGTATTGAACCATCCCCGCATCCCTGAGATGAAGCCTACTTGATCATGGAGAATGATCGTTGTGATGTGTTCTTATGTTGATTCCCCCAGTCTTAGTAGGAATCAATCTGGTCCTGCTCTACTTAACACTTCGTGCTTCTGATCGTCACATAGACTTCTGGGATCTCACCATGGCTTTCCACTATCTTTAAAATGCATGGGTGCTCTGTAGTTTTCCTGGCCAATGTTGATCCTAAGCAAGAGAGAAGAGCAAAGGTCAGGACTAACTCAGACAGTGCATTGCTCTAAAGCCCTCTAAACTTGGTCTTCCTCGGAGGAGCCAGTGCAGCATTCCCAAGAGGAGTAAGAGCTGGTATCTCAAGCAATAAAAAGAAATGGGAAAAACCATGGAATTCATAAGTACGAGATGAAGACAAGAGATATAGTATATCTTTCACTCAAAATTTGTGCTGAATTAAATTTTCTAGGATTTTCTTTAATTAGCACTTCTAAATTCCTTATGATATAGTTGGTGACCTCAGGTCTTTTAACTGCTATAACGACAGTAATCCTAACTAGGCTTCTAGAATACATTATTAGCATAAAAAATGAATTTGCTATAATAAAATTATAGTACTACAACCTTGGTATTATAATGTATATTAAATTTTAACTAGGTTTATGTGTGTGTCCATTACACAAATTCTAAGAAAATCAAATTTCTAGCGGTCTTGAATATTCATGAATAATAATGATGAGAGAATACAGCCCTTTAATTCTCATTCATCTTAACTGTATTACAAAATCCATTCTTTAGCTTTACTGTGAAATAAATATGGCATCCAAGTAAACACCATAAAGACCCTATCATGGATGCAACAACAACTTCTACTTTGTGTAGTAGTTGAGTGACAGTTTCAGAAAGACATATTAGCAAAATGAGATAAAATTTTAAAGCCTGAAAGAAAACAAAATGTACTTTCACCTATCACTAAGTTTTCAGTTCCCAGTTGTAGTTATTTCACTGATGACTTTAAGTCCTTTATTTATTACTTGAAAAATTTTCAAACTAAAACAATACTCTTAAGATAATATAACCTTCTATATTAATTATTTTTTTGTCCTGTGGCCCTACAAATAAACTTTCTTATGGTCCTAAGCTCAAAATCAAAGTTGTATCTTCAAATCATTTCAAAATGTCAAACTCTAATCTGATTGATTTTCCCTATTACCAATTCTACCCAACACTTAAAACACTATCCCCAAGAATGCTCCCCAAGAATTTTACATTGCTACAAAGAGACTTGAGGTAAATTTATCATCTTTAAACAACTATGAGGACACAAAATCTAAGATTCATGGTGTTGAAATAAAGTGGACTGTGGCACTGAGCTTCAATAGGTTATTTCCTAGAACTCTGGCACTTCATAGTCCATCAGACAAATCACTCCATTTTCAGTTCAGAAAAAGGATTCTAGAGAAAAGTCCTTTTGAACAAAGTTCAAACTAAGAAAAATGCTATGACTTGTTCAAGCTGCACTGCTGTCAAGTAGAAGAGATTTCAATTTAACTGAGGGATAGCTCTTTAGATATGTGTTTAATTTCATAACTGAAGACAAAAAACATCCAAAGCTTTTTTATGTTATACAAGATAACCTAAAGATTTATTTATACTGGCATTAGAGCCATCCACTGGGCTTAGATGAGGAAGAATCACCAGTTATATTCTAAAGTACATCAGATCCTAGAATCCTGGTGTTACTCATATGCTACGAATGAATGTCTGGCATCTTCTTTGTAAGAATTCCAGCTCTTCTTATTATGTAAAGTTTTCCTTTTATAACAGAGAAGCACATTCTTAAATCTTGTTTGAATACTTGGTTTTGAAGTAAATATTGAGGCCTGCTCCTTCCTCTTTCTCTTGGCTTTCCAGTTGCCCTTAAGTAAGGTACATTTTGATCATGTGTGCTCCAGCCAGGTTGATTCTGCCTCACTACTGTAGCAAAAGCAATGGGACTACCAATTATGAGCCCAAAAAGGTATCTGTGCTCTTTGTAATATCTTTTTTATGCAAATACAATGTCTATCAGTGATGGTCACTGGAGGAAGAAAAAAGAAAATTCAGATCTTTCCTCCTTATGATTTGTCTGCCTCTAATATTTTCTCACAGTGGGGGAAAAAAGTCAACTCAAAAATGATTAAAATAAGGGTTTGAGGCAGGTGTGTCAGTGTATGCCTGTACTAGTAGCACTCTAAAGATAGAGACAAATTGTCAGAAGTTTGAGGACAGCCTCCTCTATATCATAAGTTCAGTCTAGCTGTGGCTACATGAAGAAATTCTATCTGAAAGTATCAACATAAAGAAAATACAGGTATTTCACTATACTGGTAGTATAATGTAATACACATGCATCACTATACTGGTTGAATTATAAGTGTTCTTCTATAACTTGAATCCCACAGCCAATGGTTCTGCGGATTAATAATGCAACCCATCAGATTCTTTATATTTTAATAATTTTTCATAATTAAAATTACTTTGTTCAGTTTTCCACAGTTGTCTTATTCAAATCTATGTGTTCTGCATTATTTTTATCTACCAAGAGAGAATAAAGATTTGCCAGCAAGTCTCATAGAGTAGTAATGCAGAGTTTCTCAGTAGCAAGGGATGTAGATTTTACCTAGTAAGTCCAGATATCATTTTTCTTATGACAGCATCACACAACATGTGGCTAGGATGCACCTACCTATCAGGATTCTACCCAACATTGGTACCCATGGCACATCCCTAACTGGGATTCCAGGTCAGGAGCCCAGAGCCAATCCCTTCTTCCATCCAACAACCAACTTGTTTCACTGTTCATGGAAACATGGCATCTTGGGAGCAAGACCCCAGGTAAGTATCCCCACAAACAATAAGCTTATCTTCCTACCAAGCACCCTACTTCCAGAATACCTTGGGACCATTGAATTTCCTGAGACTTTGATATCAGTTAGGGACCCCAGAGTCATTTTATTACCCTAACTGCCAAAATGTCCTGGTCCCTCATAGCACCCTGTACTCCTGACTATTGATATGAACTTCAGCTTATTCTTTACCCCAGCCATCTCTGCCTGAGGATTGCAAGATATCCTGTTCTCCATCCTCATGGAACACTACTCACTCCCACTGTGGCTACAATCTCTCCTACCTAAGGACCACCAGCAGCCAGCTTTCTCCAAACTCCTATGATTGGCAGTGAGAACCTTCTAAACCTATAGAAGGTTTGGTCTTAGACTCAAAAATTTTATCTATACTTGAGTAGGGACCACATCTGATACCCCATTTGCCACTCAATACAGAGTTATCAAAACTAAACTTGAAGCATATTTCAGGGGGTTCACAACTTACAAATTGGGGTAAGAGTAAAGATCCAAATATCACACGACAGAGGTGAAATTAGATGATCCAAACACCACCAGCAACACAATTGCAGATCTTAGGACCCATTCCCCTAAAAATAAACAACATAAATAACAATATGTCTCTTCCAGAAATCAGTCCCTTTACTGTAAAGTTATTCAATAAAGTTACTCACATAATGCAAAAGTACAATGATTTCTTGATAGCAATTACAAATACTTTCAAGGAACTAAAAGAGGATATGAATAAATGCCAAAATAATAACTGTGGAAATATAAACAGTTGAATGAAAAAATATAAAAATGGAATTTAACAGACAGAATCTGTAGAGAAAAACAAAACAAAAATAAAACTAGAAACAAAAACTGCAGGATGTCAGAGAGAAAGCTCAGAAGAAAGACACACTAATAGATTGGATCAAATAGAAAAGAGACTATCAGGTGTTGAAGACAAGGTAGAGGAACTAGATCACACAGCCAAAAAAAAAAAGTTAAATAAAAAACAAAAACAAACAGGTATAGATTGTGCAGGAAATATGGGACATAAAAATGTTAAACCTTTGAACCATAGGTATAAAGGATGAAGAAATGTATGCCAAAGATACAGAAAATATTTTCAACAAAAATCATAGAATAAATGTTCCCAAATATAAGAAAAGAAATGTCTATCATGGTCTTGGAGGCATACAGAATATTTAAAAGACAGGACAAGGAAAACACATTTTGTATTGCATAATAATAAAAACACTGAATGTACATAGCAAAAGAGAATATATTATGTAAATATATACTTGTATTTATAATTATATCAATTATATAAAAGCTTTAAGAGACAAAGACAAAGTTACTTACAAAGGTGGGCCTATCAGAAGAACATTTGACTTTTCTATGAAAATTTGAAATCAGGAATGGCAGGGGGTGGGAGAAGAGAGGTTATAACAATTCCAAAAGGCCTATGGATGACCTCAACCACGATGCATAACAGTGGGCATGTGGAACCTGAAGAGGCAACCTCCTCTTCTGTAGCCAGACAGGACTCCTAGCAGAGAGATAGGACGCCAAGCCACACACAAAACTTTTGGCACAAGATTTATCCTGTCTAAAAGAAATGCAGGGACAAAGATGGAGCAATGACTGAGAGAGTGGCCAACCATTGTACATATGTAGCAGCACATATGTAGCAGATGTGCAGCTCAGTCTTTATGTGATTCCCACCAACAACTGTACAAGGGGCTGTCTCTAAAGTTGTTGGCTGTCTGTGGAATCTGTTCCTCAATATGTCTGCCTTATCTGGCCTCAATGGGAGCAAATGTGCCTATCCCTAGGGATAATAGATGTGCCAGACTAGGAGGATACCAATGGCGGGAGGAGCACCCTCTCAGAGGAGAAAGGGAAGGGGTATGGGAGGAGGGACTCTGTGAGGGGGAAACTGAGGGTAAGGCAGAGATTGGGATGTAAAAAGTAAGTTAATTAAAAAAAAGAATTTTGAAAGACCTCAGATGCCACACCAGGGTTTTTAAAAAATTAATTAATTTGTACATTTATTTACATCCCAAATGCTGCTCCCCCAGCTGGGTCTCTCCTTCATCCTTTGAGAGGGTTCCCCCCACATCCCCCCACCCTGTTGCACATGTCTCTGCAGAATTATGCTCATCCTTTTTTGCTGAGGCAGGTCAAGGCAGTCCTTTGCTACAAATGTGTCGCAGGCCTGAATACAACCCATGTATGCTTTTTGGTTGGTTGCTCAGTCTCTGAGAGCTCCCACTGGTCCAGGTTAGTTGACACTGTTGATCTTCCTCTGGGGTTTCCATTTCTTTCAGGGCCTTCAGTTCTCCCACAACTCTTCCACAAGGGTCCCCAAACTCTGTCCAAAGATTGGCTGTGGGTATCTGTATCTCTTTTGATGAACTACTGAATATAACCTCTCAGAGGACAGTTATACTAGGCTCTTGACTGTAAGCATAATGGAGTATCATTAATAGTGTCAGGGATTGGTGCTTCCCTATGGGATGAGTTTCAATATATCAAGTTATTATACCCTACAAATACAGGGACAAAGAGTGGAGCAGAGAATGAAGGAAAGGCCATCCAGAGACTGCCCCATAAGGGGATCCATCCCACATGCAGACACCAAACCCAGACTCTCTTGCAGATGCCAAGAACTGCTTGCTGACAGGAGCCTGATACAGCTGTCTCCTGAGAGGCTCTGCCAGATCCTGATCAATACAGATGTGGGGGTTTGTAGCCAACCATCAGACAGGAACCCCAATGGAGGAGTTAGGGAAAGGACTGAAGGAGCTGAAGGGGCCTTATCTGGCATCAGTGAAAGGAAAGGCCCTTGGTCCTGTGAAGGCTTGATGCCCCAGTGTAGAGGAATGCTAGGGCAGTGAGGCGGGAATGGGTAGGTGGATGGGAGAGCACCCTCATAGAAGCAGGGTAAGGGGGTAGGGTAGAGGGCTTGCAGAGAGGAAACCTGGAAAAGGGATAACATTTGAAATGTAAATAAATAAAATATCCAATTAAAAAATTAAAAATCTATCAGCTTTAATCAAATGAGAAAGGAAAACTTTCCATCTTAAAAATACATCTAAGGAATGTATAACAACAAATTCAGATCTAGAGAGGCTACTAGAAGAAATACTTCTGTCTGAAGAGAAACCTAAACATACCCAAGAGGACACAAGACAGACAACAAAGCAGTTAATCAAAAAAGATGAAAGAAAACAATAACACTACAACAAAATAACATTGTAGTACATAACATTGATGGATACTATTGGCTGTCAACTTGACAACATCTGAAATCAACTAAAACCCCAGCATCTGGGCTGAGGGATTTTCTTGATTGGATAGTTTGAGGTGGGGATAGTCATCCTAAATCTGCATCATTAGTGGTAGGAAGACACATTGTAAATCGCAGGCTGGACCCTCTGGTCTCATCCCATAGAAACAGGATATGGAAGAAGGAAGCTTTTGCTTCTTGTCCATTTGCCTCTGCTCTTGCTGGCAAGTTCATCTGTCCTGATATTGCAACTTAGTTCTTGAGGACTTGAATATAGATTAAAGACTGGCAGCATTTTGGGACTCCAGTATGAGATTTTGACTGCTAAAACATGTTGTAGTCTCATGGATTACAGCTAATATATAAATCAGTGTGGGGGCTCACCATATCCATGATATAGAAAATACATAACTGTTTTTAACTGATTAATGTATAATGAAAATGTGGTACATTTATATATGTAATATTGTCTAGTAGTTACAAAATATTGAATTATGATAATCTCAGTCAAACAAATAGATCTGGCAATAGTCTTTCTAGGTAAGTTAAGCCAGACCTAGAAAAATGAATGTTTCATGTTTTCTCTCACATGTGGATGTTAGATTTAAAAAATCAAATATGTGTGCTTTATTTAGAATAGTCATAGAAGTTAGGAAACTAGAAATGTCCAAGGAAGGGGCAGTAAGGCTTTCAAGGGAGATGAGATATAATACAGTGATATAAAGGGTTAAATTAGGCTAAGGGAATGGGAATCATAAAGTGGAATGGGAGTATGGGAGTGGAGCTCAGATGTGGGAATATGAGGAGACATAAGTAATGGTAAAGTTCTTTTGAAAAAGTCATATGGAAACATATTACTAGAGAGGTTTCCTAAAATGTATATACATACAAAAATAGTTTACTTGGAGTCACCATATAACATTCCAACAATGCCCTACTAGACACCACATGCTAGCAAATAAAAATCCTGAACCAAAAAAGGTTTACTCGTTTATTAGTTATTTGCTAGTTGGGTCTCATAGACCACCAAACATCACAGGCTACTGTCATTACTCTTGAGTTCCCCTACAGAACTTGACAGTAAGATCCTATTGCTAAAATGTGTTTTGTTTGGATTATAGGAATTTGGATTACCACACAACTAAGTCATGGAACATAAAAATATTCTGCCTGGTAATAACCTGGAAGCTTCCTCTCTACTGAGTAGCTTTCACAGTGCAGGAATGTACTGTGTAAGCTACCAGAGGAGAAAAAAATATATATCTGTGATGGCTTTTCTTTGTTGTCAATCTCACTACATCTGGAATTAACTAAAATCCAAGCTACTGGGCACACTTGTGAGGGATTTTTCTTGATTTGATTATTTGAGATCAGAAGACTTACTCTAATATGGGTCACATCTTATGGCAGCCTCTATAAAGGTCAAGGGGAAAAGCTTTGGCTCTTTGTCTGATGTGTATATGAAGTGCATAGTTTCTCCAGCATGTTAACAGCAAGCCCATTTCTTCCTGAGCATTACAGCCTACTTTGGGAATCTGACATATACTGAAGATCAGTTGAGATGTCCAGCCTTGTGGACTGAACAACTACTGGATTCTTGGATTTACTGTCAAAAGACAGTCATTGTTAGAATAGTTAGACCACAGACTGTAGGGCTAATTCTAATAAATCTCATTTTTATACAGACTAATTCATTCTATCAGTTCTATTTCTCTACACAACGTTAACTAATACAATGCTAAGTGTTATTAAGTTACAAATCCTGTGAGCTAAAACAATGACTACCTTGATACAGTATGCCTATTGGTGTAATAGTTGCATGAATGTTACAAGAGTACCTATGCTTGTACCTATACTTTATGATTGTGTTTAAGGCCTGCCCTTTGAGATGGATCCCATACCTGACACCATTATTAGGACCACGAACATGGAATTAGATATGTCATATTCCCTACTAATATTAATCTTCTAAGTACATAGTATGAAAATGACTTCCAATGATATCACTGTATCCATACATTAGCACATCTCAAAACCCTTATCAGAGAAGTTTCTTTCTGCATTCTTCATGCATTACATATCATTGAACACAGAGACCCACAACTGGTTAAGGTGCAGAAGGGGCAGAAATATGAGACTATGGATTTTCAGCCTTAATTGAGATATCTATATCACACTCCTCTCCCCAAGGCACAGGAAACAATGTAGAAGAGAGAAAAGAAAGGTTACAAGTGCCAGAGATGATAGATAACTACAAGGAAACTGTTTTCCAGGCAACAGGACAATTGTACATATCAACTCATAGCAATTGTAATAGCATTTACAAACCTGTACTATTCTTAGCTGAGGAGATATTGTGAATTGATAGCTATTAGGAGTGAGAGAGTCACTTTTTATTAGTGCAAGGCCAAAAGTATTCCAAGGAAAGTTCCATACCCAAGAGTATTCAGACAATGCAAATTGGAGAACAGGGCCTTTTAAGAAATGATACATACATGCTGTACACATTATATACTTCATTCACAAGTCAGAAGACCTAACCTAGATCTGACTGAAAAGCTTCCTCCAATAGCTTTCATAGTAGCAGAAGGCTTTGTGCAGATTGCCAAAGAAGGGGAGTACTCCACAATTGCCTATGTGCACAACAATGAAAAACATAACACAATAACTCTAAGGATGCAATAATGGCACATGCACCTTGGCAGTAACTAGCTGCTTAATATCTCTCTATTTAGACTTAAGCCTGTCCAACAAGTAGAAAATTATATCTGGTACTAAATAATTACTTAAGGCTAATGAAGTCATGGATCATGAAGAAGGATGTATGACCACCACTTTACTAAAAATGGGGTCATACCAAACTATATTATAATATTTATCTTTATATCCACAGTTAAATGTAAGTCTTACTCCTCACCAAGGGAACTTCTCATTGCAACAGATAAAGAGCATTTCAGAAACCACAACTGATCAAAATATAGAGTCAGGTAGCTCAGTTCCATGTGACACACCTACAACACAACTCCTGTACTCAGTGACCATTTTTAAAGAGAGGGTGGAAAGATTGTAAGAGTCGAAGAAAATGGAAGTTTGCTGTGATACCATGTCTTCTAGAAATGTCAGAGAAGCTACATCCACAAAGACTCACAGACATGACTGGCTAAAACCTGCAAGCAGATCATACTAATAGACATATTAATATGGAAGAAGGAAATCTCATAATACCTCAACCCTAGACAAAGAAGTATAGGCAGCTAAGGAATGCTCAGAGCAGGAGAAATAATCTTCCCCAGGGAAGATCACATGAATTAGTTATACAGTATCAGTAGTAACATTACATAGACTAAATAGGTTGTAGTTATATTCTTAGGATGTATATCACAACAATTAAAGAGAAAGAGGCCATGAATGTTAATGACAGCAAGGAGGTACACAAGAAGTGTTGGAGGGAAGAAATGAAAGGAGAAAATTGAATTAATGATATTATACTTTTAAGCATGTATGTATGTATAGATGTGGGATAAATCTTAGAGTTCTTGGTATGGAGTGAATATGACCAAAATGCACTGTATGAAAATTTCAGAGAATTAGTAAAAATATATTTTTTAAAAGACCCTATTGTATAAGCTTAGCTTTGTGGCACTAGAATATTTCTGTAAACACAGTGTCTCAAAAATGCACTCATAGAAATCATGAACCTCTTAAATTTTTTTATAACTACATATAGGCCTTACATTAACAAGAAGAAAAGAATTACTGACAACTCCTTAGAAACTATAAATTCAACAAGAAAGATTTGAAAATTTAAACTGTTTTTCCTAATATTCATATTGATCTAAATCAACCCTTCCCCAAATCAAACAAAAACACTTTCCTTAAGTCTACAAAAGTGAGGAAAAATAAAACATCTAGTTTCTCACTCATCACTGGCTATGAGAAAAGGTGCAGATTTTTGACAGTTTCAGTCACTTCTTGATGTGAGCCCATGCATAGTTATCTTAATCAAGTGTCATTTGTATTATAGAAGAATTTTTCCTCATCACTGCACAGTAAGCAGTGGGAGTCACCTGAGCACCAGGCATTTTCACAGGTTCCTTTGGGTATTGTTGCTTAATAGCCCACTAAAACCAGTAGAATCTCCAGCTTAGTATGTGGACACAGGTCAGCTATGTTGATTAATGGCCAATCTATATACACTTTGGACAAACCAGGATGCTCTCTTTCCGTAGTCAGCATACAAAGTTTCTTTCCTACTATCAACATTTAGTTGTAAATTACCCAAAGTAGATTGATAACAAGTAACTACAAACTTTAAATTATTAATCTTTGTCATAGGCTAAACTAAAATGTGAACTACAGATAAAAACCTATAATAAAACCAACTTTTCAGAACATATAAGAAAATTAAGTAAAAGGAAATGCAGTATCAATAATTCAACACAGGAAATTAAATGTACATCCTCTGCCAGCAAGAAAAACTGTGGCTGGCTTCTGGCTCTAAGGATTTTAGGAAAGTTATTTTATTTATTTATTTATTTATTTATTTATTTATTTATTTTGATGAAATAGGACAAGAGAAACATGTTTATTTTAAGCTTTATCACTGTAACTCTGATATAAAGAGCCGATGGGAAAAATGGTTAATTTAAGAGACATGATGGTTATTTTAACACCATAGAGAGCATTGGCTTTACAACTCAGACAGAATGATAAAGGTGTTATAAAATTCTAGTTCTCTAACAGGAAATGGAATTATAACTAATATAATTGTTTTGAGATCTTTATAGATGTACAAGCTACATATGTGATAGAATATGTAATGGTGATCTATATACATGATAAAATATGTGATCTTGATTTACATATGTGCTAAAATGTATGGTGTTGAGCTACTTACATCATAAATATGTGGTATTGATCTACAAATGTGATAGCAGATCGGCAACTCTGGCATGGCCTTGATAGGGGTGGAATGACATGGTTCCTGTCCCTAGGACAGGACCAGCAGGTATGGGCCTCCACAAGTGTTGATGGCTGCTGTGGGAATAAGGCTTGTTTGTATAATAATGTAAATATTTTCAGTTCCTTCAAGGAATGTAGTTCCTGTTAATGTTAATGACTCCGTGATAATCCCAGACAGCATAGGCAAAGGTTTGGCTAATGACTGAGCAAAATGGTAAACTCAGGGACCTTCAGGACAGCTTTAGAAAAGCTTTAAAAAAGATCTTAAGGCTTTAGAAAAGATCTAAAAACATGTGTTTGATAATATGTAATTTCTCAACTAAGCAAAATATAAGAATATAATATGAATTATATGAGAGGCTTCAAAAATCTAAAAGAATAAATGTAGCTATATTTATACCAACCAACCAACTTGTCAGAAAGATACTAAGGAAGGAGATAAAGAGACTTAGGTAATGGTGACCACAGGATATCCCACCCCATAAGGTTTTTTGTTTGTTTGTTTATTCTTACAAAGGCAGACAGATTCCTGAATTCAAGGTCAGCCTGGGACAGAGGAAATTTAGGTCCAGGCCCAGGCATAGTAGAAATGGTCATTTCCAGGCAGGGTCCTACCCAGGTATCTTATCCTCTGAGCTTAACAGAGGCAGACAGATATCTGAATTCTTTTGTTTTTTGTTTTTGTTTTTGTTTTTTTTTTCATAAAGTGTGCTTGCTGTCTCCTAAGAATCAAAAGGCCTGTCTTGGGATGTTGATTCATAGGATGACCAAATGGGAACCTAGAGTAAATTACTCGATTGATATGCAAAATAAAAGACTGAGTTTATGATCTGCAAGAGATGAGCTATCCAGAGAATTTTTTTATAACAGCAAGATAGAACTGCTTGGAGAACGGTCTCGAGCAGAACATAAAGAAAGAGCTGTCTGGAAATCTCCAGAGAAAGCAGAACAGAGAGAAATCAATCTACAAAGCTGTCACCTCAGACCCACGATTTGACTTCCAATCATTTGTTTTCACCACTCCCAGACACCCTTTCTCTCCTATTCCTTCACAGGTGATGTGGTTTTGATCTATACACACACACAGTAAGATATGTGATACTGATCAACATACGTAATAGATCATATGGTATTGACTTACATACATTATACAATATGTGGTGTTGATCTTTCTGAACCTAGATTTCTCCACTGCATATATTTTTCTGGTTCCATTCATTTTTCTGGAAAGCTCATTTTTCTTTATGACTGAATAAAATTCCAGTGTTTACATTTTTATTATCCACTCATCAGTTAATGTCTCTGTAGACTGATTCCATTTTTTTGTCACTATGAATGGAGCAACAATAATCATGCATGTGCAAAGATATAGAGTCCTTTGAGTGTATATTGTGGAGTGCTGTGTCTGAGCCATATGTAGTAATATTGGTTTCTTGAGAAATTTCCACAATGGGAATAGGAGAGAATTGAATGCCTTAAATGCAACACAGACATCATTCTTTTCAAAGTTTGGAGAACCCTGTAGTAACAGGGCAGGAAAAAGTGAAAGAGCCAGAGTAAAATGTATCTTCCAGGCATAGCCGGTCATTACATTCCTGAACATTCTGCAGCTATGATTACTTGAACAAGACCTGTACAACATAAAGTCCATCAACATTCTTTCATGGTAAGGAGATTGACTTATAATGCCCCACCCTTCACTGAGAATGTTTACTAGGAGAGGGAAAAACATTTTTCTCAGTAATATAACCTCTGGCATTTTGCTCCTGAAAATAATCTGTCACCCATGCTCCTATAAAATAACTCCAATTAGACTAATTGGCTAAAAATTCCAGAAAGAGATGAGTGCAGGAGGGAGACTAGTTGGAAAGAGAAGGGGAGCCAAGAGAAGTTGGGGGGAAACAAGAGAAGGCAAAGGAAGATGAATATGTATCAAATATGTCACATACATTTATGAATGTCAGTGAAGTTCATTCTGTTTTGAGACATCAATAGGAAACAGGACAATACTAAACCCTCTCCTCGGACAAAGGGGGCAAAAAACAGACTACAAGATGAATGAGCATGAGTCAACAGTGATTTAATACATACTAGACACACTGTCTCACCTCTAAAGGTGGTAGTGTACTGGATCACTAGCTTCTTGAAATAAGGGGCAGTATTTTTTTGTGTGTAAAAAGCAGTGAGAAAAATTGTAAATGATAGAAGTGTGACAGGAAGGGCATGTGGCCTCCAGAGCATTTGCCTCCATTTCTTGGATCCCAGGTGGTTTTCTACACACCTCTTTCAAACACCTATATACTTACTCTCACTGCAGAATTCTGGTGTTCCCAGATGTGCCACATCTTTTTTCCCCAAACTTAGACTGAGTGAAGCCATCTGTTTGTGTGCCCTCATTCATATGCTGATGACATCCAGAGGCATCTACAATTCACAGTTGTCTAGAGTTCTATGCTGTGCTCTTAAATTCTATGTAGATTCTCTGTTGACATCTTAAAAATCAGAACAGATGCCACCATCATCCCCATAAATCCTCTCCTGTTCATTCTATCTCTACAATCCAATCACTCTGAGAACAGAAAGATTCCACTTTGAATGACTCAATCATGCTGCACCATTCAACCCTGAGGCCTAACTGGCTCCAGGGTCCCTCCCATGCATGTGGCAATTTTGAGACCCTGGAAAGCACAGGGACATTTATGAATTTATAATTTGATATTAATTTTCCATAGGATACAGCTCCTCAAGTGATAAAATCTCCAATGTCTAAATATTATCATCTCTCTTGATTTTTGGGGGGGTCTCTATTCCACGTGAACTACTCACCTGCTTCCTGTTGAACACATGCAATCCATGTCAGTGACTGCTCTTACCAATCCTTTTGCAATTACAACCTCAAAAGTAGGCTTCTTTGTGCCATCCACTCTCCTTCAAATCTGTTGTGTATGCTGAAGCTACAGTGCATTTTCTGAAATAGAATTTCAAACATATTATCTTTCTGCTATTTATTCTTTAATGCTACCTTTTAAAAAAGATTTACTGAGTTAGTTTGTGTATGTGAGTAGATAGTAGCTGTCTTCAGACACACCAGAAGATGGAATCAGATCCCATTGCAGATGGTTTTGAGTCACCATGTGATTGCTGGGAATTGAATGCAGGACCTATGGAAAAGAGGTCAGTGCTCTCTCCTCCATACCTTCCAATTCATCTAGCCCTATGCCCCTCTTTATCCATTCATTTTTATTAGCACATACCAATTGTACAAATAATTTTTCTTATAACATTTTTGTTCATATATAATACCTACAATATTGAATATAGTTACCCCACAGAGTCATTCCTTGTCACCTCTCCCTCTTCACATTTGTCCCTCCTATTCCCAAATGGTTCTGTTTATATTTTCATGTCATTTGAAAAAAAAATCTAGATTCTATGTATAAGAGGAAAGGTAAGATATTCGTTTCTCTGCATTTGTTTTATTTTGTTTAACATGATGATTTTTTAATCCTAACCATTTTCCTCAAGGTAACTGCTCACTCTTATGGCCAAACAAAACTTCATTGTGGGGGCTGGGTTTAGTGACAAACACCTTTAATCTAGGAACACCTTTAAAGTATTAAACACCTTTAACACTAGGAAGGCAGAGGCAGGCAGATCTCTGTGAGTTCAAGAATGTTCTGGTCTACTTATTGAGTTTCAGGTTGTCTGGACTACACAGTGAAACTCTTCAATAATTTGCTGAAACTAGAGTTACAGATGGTTATGAGATGCTGTGTGGGTGTTGGGAACTGAAGCTGAGTCCTCTGGAAAAGCAACTAGCGCTCTTAACAATTCCGCCATCACTCTAGCTCATTTATTTATATATAAAAATATGTGTTTATGTAATATATTATCATATATTTATATGATCTACAGATTATATATAATAATTTTATATATTTATATATCCATACATTTTTATAAATGTATATAAGTAAGCATACAAAATTTTAATATAATTATGATAATTTTATTCATAATAAATACTTTATATATAATATTACACATAAATCAATGCAATAAATAAAGTATACACATTTTAGATAAATGTAGGTACATATATATGAGTATTAATTTTACATAAAATGTATATATTTGTTTATATAAATTTATTTATATATAAACAAATAAATGTGCCACAGTGATGAGTCAGTGGTTAAGAGTGCTGGCTGCTCTTCCAGATGACTTAGGTTTTGTTTCTAGCTCCCACACAGCAGCTCACAACCATCTCCAATTCCAATGTCAGGAAATCAGTTGCTCTTTTCTAGCCTACATGGGCACCAGGCTCACAAGTGGTACAAAAGTCAGACGTTCAGACAAAACACTCATAAATCATAAAATAAATAAGTAATAAACTTTAAAAATTAAGACAGCCTGTCATTTGTATGTCATATTTTTATCTGTGTATGTCAGTGCATTCTTGTAGGTAAATACAAACATGTGCCCGTGTCTGTATTTATTTTCATATCATCCAGTATGCTTTTCATTTTGTCCTCTGCTCATTACCTGATAATCTTCTGGGCAACACTTTCATTCTTTTGTATGCCTCAGAGCCTATCAGATATCTGTATCAAGTTAGGCATTCCTTACAAGTAAGTTGGATATGTCAAAAAAAGAAAAATGGTTAACAAAGGTACAGTTACAAATAGTCTTTTTGAAACTTTTACAAAATAGCTGTCTTTCTTGGAAATAGGAAGGAGCTTCCTATTTGTCAGAAAAATGTCACATGTATAGGATTCAATGTTCAAAGAATGAACAAAATCATCATTTTTTATACTGCCACTGTTTTTCTTCGGTGGAGAACCAAAAGTGTAGGTAATAGCTGTGTGTGAGTGACCACACTTGCATATATGTCCATGTCAAATACATTACTTAGATAAGGATAAAATTCATCTCATATATTCTTTTTAAAATGTAAGATCTTGGTTCCTACTCAGGCAAATTCTTCTGGAAAAATAACCTTCCTGATGGAAAAAGAAAAGAAGGTAAACAACCAGAAATTTTCTTAGTATAACATGTTAGCCACTGATTACTAGCTATTGAGGATGTAAGATTCTCATTATCAGAACACAAAATATTGCATTGATAATTTTGATATTGATTATACAAATAAAATGTACTATATTTGACATACTATATGTGCATTGAAGTTGGTTTTGCTTTAATTTTACTTAGTTCAACATTTTTCTAGTATTGCTACTAGATAGTTTCTAAATATAGACAAGGCTGATTTCTATTTCTACAGCTACTACAGACCTAAGAGGTGGCAGACAAGCATAGGCCACCATTTAAGATCTGTCTTTGGTAACAAAGCTTTGGTATTTATGACAACGTGATGCCCCCAATCAAAGAATACTTATTCTACTGTGTCAGTAGAACTCAGCCAAACTCTATTCATTCTAAACAGTATTATTTGCTCTAGCAAGGCTTGAGTAGAAAATCTAGGGAAAGCTTATAATGTATTTAGATAGCCATGCTCCTCTCTCTTGAATTTAACATCATTTTTTTTTTTCTAGAAGAAATGAGCCTTATGTCCTGCGGGAAAGGTTTTGTTTGTTTGGATTTTTGCTTGCTTTTTTGCTTTTTGTTTTCTTTCTTCAATACAAAATATTTTCTCATTATTCTAATATTGCCAAACCTAAGGTGTCTCTGGAACCACATTTTGGCATTGATTTTAATTCTGCATCTCCAAGGCAACCTTGAGATCCTCTGAGGTAATAATTTAATGATAGTAAATATTAATAACAGATTCCTGCATAATTTCTTCCTGATAAGATGACACCGTGATACTATAGCTACTGTCAATGAGAACTTTCAATAATAATACTGACTTGGTGATTGGCATTATTGAGAGTGAACAAAATACATTCAAATTCAACTTTTTGACATGAGTCTCAAGTTTTTCAAAGTGCACTTAAAACCAGAATCCTCATCACACCCAGGACTGTCTGCCCCAAGTGTTGCTACTTTGTGAAAGGCAGATTTTCACCATGATTGTAACAGTGACAGCCCCAAGCCAGGTCCAGACCTACAAACTCAGCACTGACTTAAATTAACAGATGACCTTTTGTCTCTTTGCCTTAGAGGTTGTGCCCATTTACAGTTTTAAAATGGATGAAGTCAAACAGAACACGCTTGCCTGCTCAGTGAAGCAGAGACAGGAGCAGGGAGCAAGTATCTGTCAAAAAGAAGCTGTTCTGTCCAGAATAATCTGTCAAGTTTTCAAATCTTCTGACATCTTCTCTGACCAGTGCATACAAAAATTGTCTGTGATGGATGTAGACAACACTGAGTGGGTTTCCAGCATGTCTGATATTTACCCATTTAAGAAGAAATGATCCATGTGATTCTTTCAAATGAGCAAGTTAAAGTTATGTCATTACTGTTCTCAGTGTTGATTCTTAACATACTGAATTTTGTTCTAAAATTAAGGAGTTTCATAGTTTACATCTTACAGTGATCTTAAAATAGAGAATTGGTTAATAAATAAATTATAACTAATTAAACAATGGAAACTTTAAATTTTATTAGTACTTTAAGAATTTTATAGTGCATTTTGATAGTATCAAATTCCTTCCCCAACTCCTCCCAGATCTTCCATTTCCCCTTCCCTACCCACCAGAATTTATGTTCTCTTTTGTTATTGTTGTAAAACCCATCAAGATCAATTTGTGCTGCCCATGTACTCTTAGATGTGGGGTCTTCTGAAGCTTTTTCTCTCCTAGTGGCTATAAATTATCTTCTCAGCTAGGGTTGGTACATCATGTCCACTTCCCCTCTCCATACAGGATTTTGTCTGGCTTGAGTTTGTGTAGTTTTATGAATAAAGTCACAACTGACATGAGTTTATATGTGTAACTCCCACCTTTGGCTCTTACAGTCTTTCCGGAACCTCTTCAACAATGATTCCTGAGCCTAGGGAAGAGAGGACATGATAAATATGTCCTCCGAAGCATTTCATGGCTTCTTATTCTCTGTACCTTGACCATTTGTGAGTGCACATGTTAATTGAAATCTACTGGAAAAAAAGTTTCTCTAATAATGGTTTGAGAGGTATATTAATAAATAGACATAATAATAGATCATTAAGAATTATTTTAATATTTTATTTAGCAGATCATAGTAGTAAATTCTCCTCTAGAGCCTATTACCTGTCTAGCCACAGGTTTTTAGCTCAAAAATTGTTCCAGATATGAATATAATCTTGTGGAACTCCTATGATGTTCATGCCAATATTACACATGTGGACCTGTGTTATCAGAATATTTATTAATATAACTTTCAGGATTCACAACTGAGTAAGACTGATGACTGCTTTTTTTCTTCAGTATGCAATAGCATGTGCTTAGCACTATGAAAACTAGGCCTTTGAGATAAATCTTAAAGGTGAGTATCAGCTTGATTTCTCCATCCTCTATGACTCAAATACAG
Organism: Rhynchomys soricoides; assembly: GCA_019843965.1. NCBI lineage: Eukaryota > Metazoa > Chordata > Mammalia > Rodentia > Muridae > Rhynchomys > Rhynchomys soricoides. The sequence continues at coordinate 22,297 of JADRCH010013321.1, forward strand.
TATTTTCAATGATAGGGTCTTGTATAGTTCTGGAGAGGAAAGAAGAGGAATCACAGTAGCCTGTAATACTTTTTAGTGTATGGTTTTCTTTGGTCAACAACTCAAAAAGAAGTAATTGAGAATTTGACTGTGCTAACCTGTGGAGTCTAATGGAGAGGCATTAATTACTACTGCCCCATTACAGGAAAACTTTTTAAAAATACATAATTCTTTTGTGACTGGGTTACCTCACTCAGGAAGATATTTTCTAGTTCCATCAATTTGCCTAAGAATTTCATCAAATCATTCTTTTTAATAGCTGAGTAGTATGCCATTGTGTAATGTACCACAATTTCTGTATCCATTCCTCTGTGGAGGGACATCTGGGTTGTTTCTAATTTGGAGCTATTATAAATATGGCTGCTATCCTTGTTATATGTTGGAGCATCTTTTGGGTAGATGCCCAGAAGTGGTATAGCTGGGTCCTCAGGTAGAACTATTTCCAATTTTCTGAGGAACCACCAGACTGATTTCCAGAGAGTTGTACAAGCTTGCAATGTCACTGGCAGTGGAGGAGTGTTCCTCTTTCTCCACATCCTCACCAGCATCTGCTGTCACCTGAGATTTTGATCTTAGCCATTCTGACTAGTGTGAGATGGTATCTTGGGGTTATTTGGATTTGCATTTCCCTGATGACTAAGGATGTTGAACATTTCTTTAGGTGCTTCTCAGCTCTGCAAGTTTCCTCAGTTGAGAATTCTCTGTTTAGCTCTTTTCCCCACTTTTTGATAGGGTTATTTGGTTCTCTGGAGTCTAACTTCTTGAGTTCTTTGTATATTTTGGATATTTACCTTCTATTAGATGGAGAGTTGGTAAAGATCTTTTCCCAATCTGTTGGTTGCCTTTTTGTCCTATTGGCAGTGTCTTTTACATAAGGCAATCTTTGCCTTACGGAAGCATTGCAATTTTATGAGGTCTCATTTGTCAATTCTTGATCTTAGAGCATAAGCCAGTGGTATTCCTATGCCAATGTGTTCAAGGTTCTTTCCCACTTTCTCTTCTATAAATTCATCATATCTGGTTTTATGTGGAAGTCCTGGATCCACTTGGGCTTAAGCTTTGTACAAGAAGATAAGAATGGGTCAATTTACATTCTTCTACATGCTGACTGCCAATTGAACCAGCACCATTTGTTGAAAATGCTGTCTCCCCCCCCACCCCCCAGTGGATGGATTTGGCTTCTTTGTCAAAGAGCAAATGACTATAGGTGTGTGGATTCATTTCTGGATCTTCAATTCTATTCCATTGATCTTCTTGTCTGTCTCTGTACCAATACCATGCAGTTTTATTACTATAGCTCTGTCCTACAGCTTGAGGCCAGGGATGGTGATTCCCCAGTTCTTTTATTGTTGAGAATGGTTTTTGATATCTTGTGTTTTTTTGTTATTTCAGAATAATTTGAGAATTGCTCTTTCTATCACTGTGAAGAATTGAGTTTGAATTTTGATGAGAATTGCATTGAATCTGTAGATTATTTTAGATAAGATGACTATTTGTACTATGTTAATCCTGCTGATCCATGAGCATGGGAAATCATTCCATCTTCTGAGGACTTCTTCAATTTCTTTCTTCAGAGACTTGAAGTTCTTCTCATACAGATCTTTCACATGCTTGGTTAGCATCACACCAAGATATTTTATATTATTTGTGACATTGTAAAGGGTTTCCTTTTCCTAATTTCTTTCTCAGGCCATTTATCCTTTGAGTAGAGGAAAGGTACTAATTTGTTTGATTTTGTATTTAGCCACTTTGCTGAAGTTGTTTATTGGTTGTAGGAGTTCTCTCAAGGATTTTTTGGGTCACTTATGTATACTATCATATCATCTGCAAATAGTGATATCTTGACTTTCTCCTTTCCAACTTGTATTCCTTTGATCTCCTTTTGTTGCCTAATTGTTCTGGCTAGAACTTCAAGTACTATATTGAACAGATAGGGGCAGAGTGGGAAGCCTTGTTTTATCCCTGATTTTAGTGGGATTGCTTCAAGATTCACTCCCTTTAATTTGATGTTGGCTACTGGTTTGCTGTATATTGCTTTTATTATATTTAGATATGGACCTTGAATTCCTATTCTTTCCAACACTTTTAGCATGAAGGGGTGTTATATTTTGTCAAAGGATTTTTCAACATCTAATGAGATGATCATGTGGTTTTTTTTTTCTTTGAATTTGTTTATATAGTGAATTACATTGGTGGTTTTCCATGTATTGAACCATCACTGCTTCCCTGAGATGAAGCCTACTTGATTGCTTGATCATGGTGAATGACCATTCTGATGTATTCTTGGATTCGATTTGCAAGAGTTTTATTGAGTATTTTTGCATCAATATTTATGAGAGAAATTGGTCTGAAGTTCTCTTTCTTTGTTGGGTTTTTGTGTGGTTTAGGTAATAGTGTAATTGCGGCTTCATAGAATGTATTAGGTAGTGTTCCTTCTGTTTCTATTTTATGAAATACTTTGAGAAATATTGGCATTAGGTCTTCTTTGAAGGTCTGATAAAATTCTGCACTAAAACTATCTGGTCCTGGGGAATTTTTTTGATTGGGAGACTTTTAATGACTGCTGCTATTTTCTTAGAGGTTATGGGACTGTTTAGATGGTTTATCTGATCCTGATTTAACTTTGGTACTTGGTATCTGTCTATAAAACCATCCATTTCATCTAGATTTTCCTGTTTTGTTGAGTATAGGCTTTTGTAGTAATATCTGATAATTTTTTTAAAATGTCTCTAGTTTCTGTTGTTATGTCTCCATTTTTATTTCTGAATTTGTTAATTTGGATACTGTCTCTGTGCCTTCTTGTTAGTCTAGCTAAGGATTTACCTATCTTGATTTTCTCAAAGAACCAGTTCAACACATGGTATGTACTCACTGATAAGTGGATATTAGCCAAAAAGAAGCTCAGAATACAATATGAAACTGAAGAAGAATGAAGACCACACCAAAGTGTGGATGCTACAATATTACTCAATAGGGGGAAGAGAATAATCTCTGGGAAATAGAGGGAGAGAGGGATCTAGGAAGGGGGGGGAGGTAAAAACGGGCCAGATCAGTTATGGGCAGAGATGGAGGAGAAGTACAGAGGGTCAGGAGTTTGAAAGTAGATGTGTAGCAGTCGGGGAGGGGAACTAGGGGTAGCCACTAGAAAGTCGAAGATGCCAGTGACCTAAGGGATTCTCAGGACCCAATAGGGAGGACTATAGCCAAAATACCCAAATAAAGGGGAGAGAGAACCTGTAGAGACCATATCCAGTGGATAAACATGGCCTCTAGTTAAGGGATGGGGCCACCCATCCACCTCAAAAATATTAATGCAGAATTCCTCCTGTCAAAAGGAAATGCAGGGATAAAGAGAGGAGCAGAAAGTGAAGAAAAAGCCATCCAGAGACTGCCACCTAGGTTCCATCCCATCTGCTGACACCCAACCCAGACATTATTGCTAATGCCAAGAATTGCTTACTGACAGGAGCCTGGTTTAGCTGTCCCCTGAGAGGCTCTGCCAGAGCTGGACAAATACAGATGCAGATGCATACAGCCAAACATTGGACTGAGCACAGGAACCCCAATGGGGAAGTTAGGGCAAGAACTGTAGGAGCTGAAGGGTTTGCAACCTCATAGGAAAAAGAACAATATCAACCAACCAGACCCCCCAAAGTTCCCAGGGACTAAACCACCAACCAAAGAGTACACATGGGAAATCCATAGCTTGAGCTGGATATGTAGCATAGGATTGCCTTATCTGACATCATTGGGAGGGGAGCCTCTTAGTCCTGTAGAGGCTTGATGACCCAGGATAAGGGAACGCTAAGCCACTGAGGCAGGAATGGGTAGGTGGGTAGGGGAGCACTGTCATAGAGGCTGAGGGGAGGGAGGAGGGGATAGAAGGCTTGTGGAGGGGAAACTGGGAAGGAAGATAACATTTGAAATGTAAAAAAATAAAATAACCAATAAAAAACGGACAAAATAAAATTAAAATACATAATTGGCCCACCAATATGGCTCAGTGGGTAAAGGTGATTATCACCTGAATTCAATACCTGAAGCCTTCATAAAGGTGGAAGAACAGAAGTAACTCACAGGTTGTCCTGTGACCTCCACCTAAGTGTCATAGCTCATGAATGTCTGCATATACATCATACATACACAATGATAACAAATAAAATAAAAACTTTGAAACAAGAAAATCCTAAGGTATTTTAGCTCCTGATCATTATATTTTCTTTTACTTTATCCTAATGATATGACTGAGAATTACTAAATTATAAATTATTAAAGCAATGCAATATTATAAAGTAATCTAAATTCACATTTTAGAAGATTATATGATAAATACAAGGCCTGGGGGTGCAGTTCAGTAGCAAAGCATTTATCCTGCATATAAGACAATAAGGGTTTGAGTCCTACTATAATAAAACAAGAGAAAAAATATTAAATATACAGATATTACATGGGAAAATATCTAAATTGATAATAATTTGATATCAAATATATGAAATAGTCTCGAGATGATTTGTAAGTTTAGTAATATATTCATTTAAATATATACATAAGAACAGTGAAAAGAAAACATAAAATAATATATCTCCTCATATAGATATACATACAGGTAAAAGACCAATGCACATAAAGTAAAAATAAATAAATCATTTTTTAAAAAGTGTTAAAATGTTAATACTGAATGTTCCAATAATGAAATTGCTACCGATTTTATTTTTAAGTTGCCATATGTGTGTGTGTGTGTGTTTATAAATATATATATATATTTCCTAATTTCCACTTAAAACAGCTTGGGGAAAGTTTTTCTGTTTTTTATTGTTGTTCTTCTGTTTTGGTTTGTATTGTGTTGTGGTGGTAGAGATCCAACCCAGGAGTTTGTGAATACTAGATCAGCATTGTGTCAATGATCTATATCATCATTCCAAATAATCATGTTTATGTTAGAAAAAGTATTTGTAAAAAATCTTTAACTTTCTAGCTCTGTATGTATCTCAGTTTATCAGATACTATCTTCCTGCCTGCGTTTAAGTAGCACTGATTAAGGAGCTAGAGAGATGGCTCAGCAGTTAAGAGCACTCTCCGCTCTTTCAGAGGTCATGAGTTCAATCCCCAGCAACCACATGGTAGCTCATAACCATCTATAATGTGATCTGATGCCCTCTCCTGGCATGCAAGTGTACATTCAGATAAGGCACTCATATGTGAAATAAGTAAATGAATCTTAAAGTTTAAAAAAAAAAAAAAGTTTAAAATAATACTCACTGAATCTCAAATTTCTCTTACTATTACAATGTGTGTTTCATGTTTAGGGGGCCTGAGCTGCAAAGGCCTTGTACAGATAAATGTTGGAAAACACCTGTATGTGATCCCAGGGCAGATAAGAAAGTGTACCTGTAAACAGGTACAGAAAGTGCAGCATGTAAACAACATCGTGTAGAAATGCTGCTAACATAGATCAAATAAATCTACACTGTCTATGACAGCTAATAAGTAAATAGTCATAGAGGCGTTGGATTGTAAGTGAACACTTCTAGGAATATGAACTTTCAGCAGGCATAAGTATAAAGTGATAGAAACAGAAACACTAATTTTTACAGACAAAAATTCTTTCAGTAAGTCTATCATTACTCCTCCATCCCAGTGAGTATGTCAGAATGGACATGGGTAGAAATGGCAAGCATGGACATGGGTAGAAATGGCAAGCTTGATGCTTTCCAAAAATATTGAGGGGTGGGTAATGGGAATGCAGAGAGATGTAAAAAAAACAGCCCACCTTGAGCAATGCTCATGAAACAAAAAGATTCTCTCTGATAAGACAGCAGTCATACAAGTCTTAAACATTTCTCAAATATGTTTTCATGCTTTACTGATGAGAATTACCATTTTGAGACCAAAACTTTAAACATGTGGTGTAGAATACTAAGTTTGCTTTTTAATGGATTTCTGGTGATTCTACATTTGAGTTTGTGGTGGATTTGGTCTAACACTTGTGTTATGTTAATTGGGTCCCCAAAATTGCTTGAGAATCGGCATGTAAGACACTGAGGGTCGCTGTTCCCACTTGGTTTTGATTGGTAAATAAAGTTGCCAGCAGCCAATGATTGGGCAAGGAGACAGAGATGGGAATTTAAGATCCACAGACAAGAGTTGAGGGAAGAAGAAGGAGGGAGATGACGGGAATGGAGTAAGGAACAAGCCTGAGAAGTACAGGACAGAAAGGCTGCCAACATGTAAAAGCCAGGGAAGAAGGGCTCCAGGCTCCCCCGCCTCATACACACACTCTGACTAGCTGAAAAGTTTAGGGAAGAAGATTCTGTGCTCGGCAACTGTGCTAGCCCGCAAGTTCTAAGTAATAAAGCTGTCTGTTTTTTATCCATGGAACTAAGGTGGGTAGAAAGAGACAGAAGCCAAGTCGGTGATGGCAGCTTGGAGGAGATAAACCAGAACGGAAAAAAAAAAGGAAGCTGGAAAGGGTCAGAACGCTGGCGGTGCTTCAGGGGTGCAGTTTCTGGGCAAAGGCAGTAGTTGGCAGAGGAGCAACCAGTGGAATGCAGCAGCTCCTGGGCAAGCTGGGAGTGGGGCTAGAGGCAGCTGATCTCTGAGCTAAGCCAGGAGGGGCCAGAGCAGGGGCCGTGGTCATGAGCAAAAGCAATAATATGTTTTGGGTTTTTTGTTTGTTTGTTTTGTTTTGCTTTGTTTTTTTAATTAAACACAACAGAATATAGATTTTAGTAAGTAATAATTCAAGAATATTGGAGGGGATGTGTTACCTATGTGGAGGTTTGGGAATGGCCCAGCAGCTGTTTAAGGCATATTAAAATGTGTGTGTGTGTGTGTGTGTGTGTGTGTGTGTGTGTGTGTGTGTTTCATTCCGGACCCCAGAACATTGGGGTGGGCAGCGAGGACTGCACACTGCCACTGCCAGGTCGATTTGAGCAGGAGTAATTGGCAATTGCAACAGTTTCCCCTTTGTAGCTATTCTTCAACTATGCCTGTGTTGGTCTGTGTCCTGAGAAACTGAAATAGACAAGGATATCACTGGCATCCGTGGCCAGCCAGTCTCCTATTGGCTTTAGCTAATTAAAACACCGAAACATCTCAGGAGAGTTCAGGATGCTAGTCTCTGTTTATCCTGTACTCCACCACTGAAAAAAATCTAAATCCCTTCTTAACAACATCTAGATGCCCTTCCTCCAAAGCAACAGCTCCCACAGTAACTCTTCACCTTTGCATGTCTCAGGGTCTTATGTTTATTTTAAGTCAGTTTCATTTTGACATGACTAATTTTTTTTTTTTCAGGAATAGAAGAGCTAGATAATTTAGATAGGGTGTACGCTTTCTTTCTTTTTTTTTTTTTTTTTGTTTTTTGAGACACGTTTCTCTGTGTAGCCCTGGCTGTCCTGGAACTCACTCTGTAGACCAGGCTGGCCTCGAACTCAGAAATCCACCTGCCTCTGCCTCCCAAGTGCTGGAATTAAAGGCATGTGCCACTACTGCCTGGCAGGTATATTCATTCTTAAGCTTGATATGTAAGACATATTATTAATGTACATTATATATTATCATCTCTTATGAATATATTCTTGATAACATAAGAAAATCATAGAATATATTCTTAAAGAGGTTACTGTATAACTAGGAAATTAGATGTAGAGAGAGAGAGATTTCTATGTACTGTCATAAGACTTGGGACTCACCACCCATAGCTAGCAGTGGTCCCAACAAATAGTTTACTTAGTTAGTTGAAACCTGGATCCAATGGTGGCATGAAAGTAGTAAGTTGAGATAAAAACTTTCCTGTAAAAGAAGCTGAAGTTTAAAATACAGAAATATGAATATGCAAACATCTGGCTCCCCCCCCCCATTATCCCATGGCTAAAAAAAAAAAAAAAAAAATTAGGTGAGTTTCTCAGCATCACCAACAAAGTTTGCTGTGCCCCTTCACATTCATCCATTGCTGTACTGTCAGTGAGAAGAATGAGTAAGCAAGATGAGATTCCCAGTTGAGTAGCTTAACTATCAGGGAAAGCTGGGCCAAAGGTCAAGATACAACACAGAAGATCAAAATCATGCAGAATATGTTGTTATTTAGAAATAGAATTTACTAGTGGCTTGCTAGGAATGAAACCAAAAAAGGCCCAAGTAAAAAATTACCGATTAATATAATGTAAAAGAAACTCTATGATTAAAAAAAAAAAAATCAAATGAATCCAAACTGAGGTGCTTGTCTGAATCTACAGCTAGAACTTAGACCAGGGATAGATTGCAGCTCCTGAGTCCCTTGACTGAGGAAACAGTTAAGGGACCATTGGGAAAATGTTCCATAAAGGTAAGTTAAGGGACCTGTTACAAATGTCCCTGCAAGTCTTTGTCAGAATAAAATGGAGCTACTTAAAGGGGAATTGTGTAGAAGATGTCTAGACCCACAAAAAGTAACTCTGAATTGGTGCTAATCCCAGGCTCACAGCGGTTGAATAGTCGGAGTAGGACATTATTGAAACTCATACAACAAAATGTGAACAGACAATTCTTATCATAGTGAGTCCTATTGATACACAGATCCATCCTGTGTTTATACTCCTGGTTTCTGCAAGTATATAGTGAACCAAATGTACTAACAACTGGCCTAATTCCAATATTCATTCCCTAGCCTTTGTAGTAAGAGTGATGATTTTAGGAATGGCCAAGGGAAATATCCAGGAACTGCCTGCTACTCCTCTGTACAAATGTAAATCAAAATCATTATCACATGTATTGGAGAAAATGCAGAGATCGGTGGCTTCATAAAGTATTTCAATATCTAAGAAAGATGAAACCAAGTCCTAGAAGTTGTAAATGAGCTCTGAGTTATTGGAAATTGAATCGGTTGGGACACAAACACATCTGTTAAGGAAACAACAAATCTCCCTCATATCTGGTATTCTGACATTGACCTAAGCATACTTTCCTTCCCAACTTGTTTTGATGGTGTACTCAAGACAGCAGATCACCCCTACTAACTAGCTAGAACTGCTGCCTTCCTCTGCCTTAAAAGGATTGGCAAAGACCTTGTTTATTGACTCAATATGGTCATTAAACTATACAAGTAACAACTGGAATGCCAAATAACCTAGTGACCTTAGTGTGAGGAAAAAGAAAGATAAAGCTCATAAAAATGAGAACCTTGATTCATGGATGAGCCTTCTTGGGACAGAAACAAGGCTCGTTTCAGTGGTCCTGGAGTGGTGGATTATACCATCTACAAAAGTGAAAGGGAGAGTTTCCCTGATCACTGGCATCTGAATGTCAGAAAATTGCCTATGCAAATGCACCTTATAGGACAAAATGGAAGCTACTCTTAGAAGACAAAATAGATAAGACGATCTTAAAACAGGTAAATAAATGCCCTCCATCAGTCATTCTCAGTCTTTTTGAGTTTTTATAATAACTCAAAGTTTATAAAAGAAAAGATGACCCATACCACCTCCTCTATTTCTTGAAGGTGAACTCTAGCTCATCCAACAAGCAGCAAGATGATCATCTGGCTGTGCTGGGGAGATGACTTCTTTCTTAGGGTTGTCCAGTTCGTAAACAATGTGTAAGCACAAGTATTCTCCAATCTGAGTGCTCTGTATTCAGATATGGCAATGCTGAATGTTCCACAGTCTGAGGGAGTTGGTTCCCTACAATAAAGCACAGCCACTATATATTAAGTGACAAGGCAACAGGCCCTGAGCTCCATTCCCTGGACTCCTTGAACATTATATCTGCCTCATTTTCTGTAACATAGAAACTGAGTCTCAAAGGTTTATTGAACAACCCAGAGTCATTGCAGCATTCTGTATGTCATATTTATGAATGTCTACTAGTTTATAATGGTAAGCTTCTTAGTTATTACTTTAAAAAGTCAGTATTTAGTATATGAGTGGCAAATAACTTAAACCCGAACAAAGGTTGATTTTCTAACTAACCAGCAATCCCCGGAAATAAACAGCAGATATTCATATAAAAATTGAGCCTTCTATTTCCTTGATTCTATCCATAATTTTATACAATAATTCTAATAAAATCAGAACCTTTGTGTATATGTCTATTGTGTGTGAAAAGAACAAAATTTAGGAAATGCCCTAAGCATATATGCACTGTCTCCCAGAAGCAATGATCCACATCATGACCCCTTTCAGGAACAAGATGCCAATGGAAACTGAAATAGCAGCCCACACCTCGAAGACCCATGTGTAAGCCTAGTTCTAAAATCTAAGAAGATAATTGTTTCGTGTGCATGTTTTTCAAGCACAGTAAGCTAACCCCTCTTGAACTTTTCAATAAACTATCCAACTATTTTCTTCTTTTATTGTAAGATTGTGGAAGCCTATGCTATAAAGAGCTAGCTTAAAATACTCCTAATAAAGTACCATTAGTAGAAAGTAAGTAACACTTGTAGAGGGTGTCATGATGAGAAAGAAATGTCTGTCCAGATATTTTTTGAAAAAAATACTACATTAAAAAATGTGGCAATTCTATGGAGTAATGATTTAGGAATCCTAAATACTGCCGACTCTGCCATGAAGTGTCTCTACACTTTTACAGTTTTTTAGTTTTTATGCTACCATATTTTTGGAGAAAAATAACAAAATAGGTGGAACAAACAGCTTCATTTCTCATGCACACCTCCCTTCTCTGATGAATTATGTTGACATGGCTGGAAGAGCCAAGAGACTACACTACACCAAACAAATAATACTGAAACAAGGGGTGTACTTGAATCATGGCAATAAATCACAAAAGACAGTGATTTTCTTTGTGGAGCCTAAAGACAGAAGAAATAAAAAAAGAAAGTTGCCATTTTAGGAGAAAAGTATATATGCATGTACTTTGGGTACTACCAAAATAAAATGTGTTTCTCTTTCTTCTAGGTGCCTTTTTATGTTCATATTTCTTATTATTTCTGTTTTTATTCACTTTTCAGTTATTAAACAAAATATAATTTATATACACATACATAACTTCATTATGACACCAAATGCATTTTCAATTCAGTTTTTTCAGAATTTCTTGTACAAGTATGGTACATTATTTCTATATATACACTCTTCTCTATCAAATTCCCCATTTCCCTCCCCCCCAAATTAATAGTCTACTATTGTTTTACACACACACACACACACACACACTAAATCTATTTAGTGTAGCTCATTTGTATTTGTACATGTGTTTAGGGCTGATGACTTGAGGCTGGATAATCTTTTAGGGAGTTTGTCTCTGAACAAAACTGACTACCCTTCTCTCAGCAGCCCACAGTTTTTCATCTGGGGGTCAGTCTTTGTGAAATTTCTCCCATTCATGTTGATATGTTTACTGGTAATGTTATTACATAGCTCTTGTTAGGGAAGTCATATTGTTGAGATTTTATGGGTTCGGTTTTTATGTCATAGTTCTAGAAGATATTACCTAGAAGTAGCCATCCTAGTCCTTTAGCTCTTAAAAATGTATCACCCTGTATTCTGTGATTTTTCTTGAGATTTCAGTATACAGGTTACATTTAGATGTATCAGATGAGGTTGGGGACTCCATGCTCACTTCTTCTCTGCATTTTGATCAGTTGTAGACATAAGAACTAGTGTCTATCTATTGCAAATATAAGCTTCTAGAGTAAGAGCTCCACTTATCTGTAGGTATAATAAAAGATTTCATAATGCAGTTAAAAATAACACTAATTTAAGAAAATTGCAGTGGTATATGCTGTTCTAGGATACATAATCTTAACCATAGGTAGTTGGCTAGGTTTTCTATCCCAGGCATGAATTCTCTCATATTGAGTAGGTCTTACATCAATCTAGAGAGCTGATGGTTACCATCAAGATAAAAGTGCCAATAGTGCATCATTAAAGTTGTGTTGTCATTCTAGTCATTATTGTGCTCCATAACCTTTATACCTGGATGGGCTATTGGTTGTTTTGCTTCCTTGACAGGTTGAATGACACCTTCTAAGACTCTGAGTGGTAGTTTGCAGGTAGGAGGCTCCCAGGTGAGATTTCTATATTCAAAATATATAAGTTTTTTCAGCAATAAAGTCATACCTACAAGTTTTTAGAGGCAGCCAAAGACAATGGCAATATTGTTTGGAGGTCTCAAACTACCATTAAAAACAACTCAAGGAGAGATTTCCCATGCCTAGAACTGGGATTTTTGTTAGATAGTCTATACCTCTTGGTGAGAGGTTTTCTTAAATAATCTATGATTCTTGAGAGAAGCATTATCATTCTCTGTGGAGTAATTATATTTTATGTAATATATATTATATACATATATATGTATATATATATATCTAATATATATAATATACATATGTATTTATGTATTATATATATTATATACATACACATATGTATATGTGGGACAGTGGACCATGAGAAGAAGCCTGGTAAGGTCTAGCTAATGCTAGAAGCCCTGGAGACCCTGAAGAGAGCCCTGCAGCTCCCCCCCCCCAACCCACCTGCTGTGTAGTGAAATTTGTGGCCATCAGTCATGTAGGGGCAATGCTCCAAGCCCTTCCACATGTAGATGAGGCATCCTTAACATCTCAGACCAAGCCAATAGGAAGCACCTACTGTTAGACTCCAATCCACCCCAAAACTGTACATAAGATCCTATCCAGAAGGAATAAAGGTGTGTGACAATTATTCCATCATATGAGAGCATCTGTCATTAAGAGCTGTAACACTACCAGGAAGAGAATGGCTCTAGCAAAACTTTCGCTACCAGAAGCTCCCCTGCACTCCTCTTGCTGGCTAGCCAGCATTCTGGCCCAGCTCAGCTCAGCTCAGCACAGCACAGTCAGTGAGGTGTCTTGGAGAAACAGCAGTGGCATCAGGGTGGTGGCGGTGGCAGTAGCAGCAACAGAGGCGGCAGAGGCAATTCCTCCTCCCTGCTTGTGCCCTTTCCCCTTTGCTTGAACCCTCCCACCTGGCCTGGCCAAAGATCTCCTCAGATAGCCTCCAGTACACAGGCCTACATGTATATATGTATATATATGCATATGTACATAGATATGTATTTAATTTATATGTGTATATATTAATAGTTGTATATGTATATATACATATGTACCAGTAACAGCATATTTATTACATATTTATATTGTTATTTATTATATATAATATCTTATAATATATAGTGTATATTATATGAAATATTATATATATGACTCAATTTTTAAAAATAAGTTAGAGATATGAACAGAGCATTCTCAAAAGAAGAAGTAAAAATGACTTGGAGAACCCTTTTTCACTTTTGGTGAGACTGTAAACTGGTTTAGCCACTATGGAAATCAGTGTATAGAATTTTCAAACAACAGAAAGTATATCTACCATATAACCAAGACGTTTCACTTGTTGGATGTGGGTCCTCCACCCCAACTTACTGTCATCATTGCACACCAGAGGTCTCAGGATGCAGAGGAGCTGGAGAGCAGGGTCTTGGCAGCAGTGAGTACATAGGATACAAGCTGTGTCTAACAACAACTTGATTATTGAAATAGAGGGGCTAGATTATACAGCTTGAGTCAAGGAGGAGAGGAGGCAGAGGACAAGGGAAGAGCTACGGCAGCAGGGGTGGGGGCTCCCCATGCTTATCAGCAGTATTAGTAATTACATGCTTCTGAGAAGCCAGTTCTCTAGAGGGAAACACAAGCCTAACTGGCTTTATCAGTGGCCTTTGTCTCTATGTAATTAAGTACACCCAAACCTGATGTGGGCGTAGAGTGGTCCCACTCCTGCTGTGCTCTCTGAGAGCTGTCTTAGGTATGAACAGTGTTCTACCATACTTCATCTGGCTTCAGAACCCACACTTGGAAAATACCAAAGGGACCCAACATCCTACTTCATAGAGACATGCTCAGCCATGCACTTTGCCACCCTCCTAAAGAAAGTTAACATACAAAGAGGAAATGTTTATTTTCACCCATGGTTTTAGAGTTTTCTGCCAAGAGTTTTGATGCTTCTAGGAAGGTAAAGTAAGGAGAGTGCAATGAAGCACTCACTTCATGATAGCCAGGAGGCAAAAAGAGGAAAGATGTCTTAGTTAGTTAGGGTTTCCATTGCTGTGAACAGACACCATGACCAAGGCAACTCTTCTGAAGGACAACATTTAATTGGAGCTGACTTACAGGTTTAGAGGTCCAATCCATTATCATCATGGTGGGAAACATAGCAGTGTCTAGGTAGGCATGGCACTGGAGAAGGAGTTGAAAGTTGGACATCTTGTTCCCAAGCAGACCAGGAGAAGACTGGCTTCCCAGCAGCTAGAAGGAAGCTCTCTCAAAGCCCACTCCCATAGTAACACACTTCCTCCAACAAGACCACACATCTTTAATAGTGCCACTCCCTCAGCCAAGCATATTCAAACTACCACAAAAGGAAAGAGACAAGAATTCCATAATTCTCCTCAAAGGCATGCCCTCAATTATTTAACCTCTTTCCACTAGACACCCCACCCCTGTTAAAGGCTCTACCACTTCCAATCAGCACCATATGCTAAGGAGTAAGGTTTTTAACACATACTCCTTTAAAGGGACCCATTCAAACCATAGCAATGGTGACTTTAAACACTTGCACAAATTTACTTTCTCTACAGTCCTAAGAATGACCCTGTGCCATCTGGATTCTGCTCTCTTTTCCCATGCACAAGAATTCTAGGTGATTCGCGAATGCTGACGGAAACACCAAGAATGAACCACTAGTCTGAATTCTATTGCTAAAAATGAAAACTCATCACATTAACTTTTTTAGCCATGCTTAGTAGAAAGGCTTTAGCTTTTAATAATCAGTCGTCTTGGTATGTGTCTTAGGATGATTGACACAGTAATAATGAAAAGAGTTGACATTTATCAAATGGTTGTTATATGCCAAACATACATATATCATCATTTAATATTCAAGTAATCCTGTAAGATATTTATTATTGTCACTGTCAAGTAAAATAATAGAAAATATAACCATATTAAGGTTTCAACACCCTGAAAAACAGCAGAATGAGTTTTCTTATTGGATGTTCAGTGCAGGATAGTCAGCCTTGAAACCATATGCACACAAAGAAGGATGAACTCAGCAGGTTGTGTGTGTGTTTGCATGCACATACGTGTATGTATGTATTATCTTTGCAATAAATATAATAAAAGAAAATGAGTCTATTAAACTTGAAAATTGGGAGGGATTTTACAGAGGCATTTAGGAGGGGCTAGAAGGAGGAAAAAGGAGACTTGATGTACTTTATTACAGTTAAAGCCAATTTTTAAAAAGGAAAAAAATAAAATCACATTAAGAAACTTTTTTTTTAAACAGAGCTGAAGTACAAAATCACTTTAGTGTGAAACTCATAGATGACTTCAGTTGAAATTGAGATAGATGTTAGATGAATGATTTATAGATAAATGATGATGATGATGAAAAGAAGAGGAGGAGGAAAAGGAGAAGAAAATGAAAGAAACAAAGAAAGAGATGATAGATAGATGAATGGATGAACAGACAGGTAGACAGATAGACAGACAGAATGATACATGATAGATAGTCAGAAATACAAATAGATGAACAGATAGTCAGATAAACAGACTGGTAGACAGATGATAGACAGAGAGATATAAAATTGTAGTTCTACCCTAAAACAAGTTTTCAATAAGGGAACAAGCAAAAGGATGAAATGGGAGAGGAGTGAGGGTAAAAAGTCTACTGGATATAGCAAATGATCAAGCCAGAAGGGCAAGACTCTAGGACCAGCATGATGTAAAGTACAAGAGTAAAGCCTGAGGCTTGAGAGCTAATGATGAAACGCAGGCCAACTCAAAACACAAAAGGCATGAATGTAGGTCAGAATCCAACCTAAGGCAGCCAATGTGTAAAATACACAGATTGAAGAACTGGGAATGAAGGGGGAAGCTAGTCCAAAGTAGAATTAGAGTGAAGATTGTTAGTATTGAAGGGGTGATCCAGTTTGTCCTCTGCTCCAAGCTCCTAACCTTATCCCACATGTACAGCAAAATATGCACTAGGATGTAGGAAGCAGTGATCACAAACGTTATTGTCAGACTCAGGCTTGGCAATAGAAAACATACTCAGAAAAACCTTTCAGCGCTTTCCAGATCACACATGGAGCAGGCAGCAGAGAAGATCAGGATATTCTCATTCCAAACTGATGGCATGTAGCCTAATGGGAGTTTCTTCTTTAGACAACATGCCTATACACATGCTAAGGAAACTATTCAAATTCTTTAATTACTTAGTATGAAAACGTTTAATTTCTGCTACAGGTAAAATTAAATAGAATACTATTAAATTTAGAGGACTAGGGAAGATACTGGAAATCTAGCCCATTATCCAAGGGATTCCTCCCTTCCTTGGCTATAAATGCTTCCAGAAACACTGACCTCAGAATTCACATTTAAGAAGCCACATTACTAAGGAATCATGGTTTTAGCTTCCCTGTTATATCTTAAAGACACAATCTTGAAGCAGAATTTATGAGCCTCTGGCTCTTAGAACCTTTCTTGTTCCTCTTCCATAGTGTTTCTTGATGCTTCTATGTGGCTTGTATTGTAGATGTGTCAGTTATAGTGCAGTAATCCCGAATCAGTTGCTCCAGTTAGATATGACCATTGCTATCTTCAATCAGAGTAAGTTTGTCTGCCTTCTAGAGATTCTCATGAGAGAACAATTATAAAATTCACTTTTGGATGAAGTAGAGAGGCTCAGAAGTCCTTAGGAGGCCTAAGTGAGAGCTTCATGAGGCCCTTACAGTCCCTGAAGTTCTATAAGTGGTAATGATGGATTGACAAGCACTACCATTCCTTGGTCAGTTTTTCACTAGTCCCTACTCTGGACTGAGACTTCATAGTTGTACAACTCCCTGGGAGTCACCCTTTGTCCCTCTTGCAACTCCAATAAACTTATTAGTTCACCAAGATGGACTTGGACAGAATCTTTTCTTTGTTCTGTGGTATGCTGTATCAGCAGGATATTAATAGACATTTCATTATGCATACCAGGAAAAATCATGCAACCCTAAGAAGATCCCTAAAGAATACACAAGAAAACAACACTATGAGTACATGTGGAAGCATTACAATCCCATTTATAGTAGGCAGCAATTGAAAAAGCAACTGAAATTTTAATTTTAAAAATTTCATCCCATGGAATGAATATTGCACAAAGAAAGAGAAAACTGCTACTAAACAGAAAACAGCTGGACCCCTTACCTTTCAATCAAGTGAAAGAAACCAAACTTAGAATTTATTACCTAACAAAGAAATAAAAATTAAAAAAAAAATCTATCACCTATTTATATATGTGTATCTTATTGAAAGCTAGGGAGAAAACTAAGTTATAATAAAGAATATAAAATAACAGTTATGCTTTGAGCGTGAAGGGCTTAGGGTAGAAGGGATAGACTAGTGGTCTCAAGGTGCCACAGGAAGCTGATAATCCCATTATTCTGCATGTCAATAGTATAGATGTGAATCTATAACTTGCTTTGAAATTTTTCTCAATATCTGCATCTTTCTGGAATTTGAATTCTATGAATTACACTACAAACTGCAAACACTGAAACTCAGTACATCTGATATGGTGCATATTCTTCAGGTCACTGCCTCTGGTCTTTGTTTACTATATTATCTGGTTCTACCTGATAGTTATCACATGGTTCCCTAAGATATTTGGATCTGGCCCTCTAGGCAAATAATCTGGGCTTAGCAGTCTTGTTTTCTTCCATTGTGTATATAACTTCCAAACCAGATTGATTTCTTACAAACCAACAAACCAACCAAAAGAATTTTTCTCATTTCTTAGGCAAGGCCATGAAATGAGACACAGTGTTCCTGATAAACAGGCAACTTAGTCTCAACTTTAAAGATTTAGTCCCATTACTTAAGAGAACTTCACGCTCATGAGAAAAGTATGGTCCAAAGTGTTTCATACCACCATTGTTCTTGGAATTCATGTATATATCTACATGATTTAACAATCTCAAACAGATAATGGGGGGATCAGAAACCATTTAACCTCTGCTGGCTCTGCATATAATAACATTAGACATCCTGTAGCAGGATTGTCCCTGTCCAATTAATTTAAATATTAGTGCAACAGGAAGCTTGTAATTGGACAGGGAACAGGGAGACAGCTCAGAGTGGCAGGGACAAAGAGCAACTCAGGAGAGAGGGGAAGGAAGCAAGATGGAGGGTAATGGACAGGATGATTCAGAATCAGCATGGTTTTAAATAGCCATAGTTAGGTATGATATCATATAGAAATAAAATAATTTGGGTAACTTGTCTAATCTAGGTGAGCAGCTTGTACCATTATCAATTTGCTCAAAATTTATTGTGTGGGTCTCTTGTGAATTGAGAAATTATTGATATACAAATCTGACATTTAAAAAAAAATGTTCAGCATCATTGGCCATCAGAAAAATGTGGATTAAAACTACTTCAAGATTTCATCTCACCCCCGTCCGAATGGCCACCATCAGAGTACAAATGCCAACAAATGCTAGTATAAATATAGCAAAGGAGAGTCCCATACACTGTTGGTAAAGATATAAATTAATAGAGTCACATTGCAATCAGTCTGAAAGAAAGAAAGAAAGAAAGAAAGAAAGAAAGAAAGAAAGACAGAAAGAAAGACAGAAAGGTAGGTAGGAATAGGACTGCCATGTGACTCAGCTTCCACTCATTCCTGGGCATATATTGAAAGGACTTTATAACTTTACAGAGATACTTGCACATCCTGTTCTCAGACTTGATTTGAGGCACTCTGTTTTTTTGTTGTTGTATGCAACAGTCACTGCAGAGATTCATAACTGACCAAAATGCAGAAGAGAAGTATGACTATTAGTGTTCAGTCATAACCGAGACATCTTTATCAACCCATACTTCACATTCACTCCATCAAGGCTCAGGGGATACTTCAAAAGAGAATGTAAGAGCCAGAAGATGTGCAGAGTGACACAAAACATTCCCTTCTGGGTGTGATATAGCTTCTGCACTCATGAGATCAGAGTTGGGATTACTTGTACAATGCCTGTATAATTCCCATTCAAACAAAGCCCCAACATTGATTACAAAGGAACTTAGAAGGTATCATCCCTGCATGAAGAACCACTGGCAGTGGATAGTTCCTAGGGAAGGGAGAATCATGATTCTATTGGGGTGGGTCCCTGGTAGGTTGCCCATTCTCCAGGAAAGGACCCCACACCCATACACCTATGGGCATCACTAAATGGACAGCAAATTACTTAATAAAAGAGAGAGAGAGAGAGAGAGAGAGAGAGAGAGAGAGAGAGAGAACATGGAGTTGAGAGGTAGATGGACATGTGTGGAGAATCCATGAGGAACTGGAGAAGAGAAACAAGAAATGGATTCATTGATACTTTTTGGTAATTCTCAAAGCAAACAAACAAACAACAACAACAACAAAAAAAAACCTAAAGCAATAACCAAATAGTGATTTGATAATTTTTGCAATTCACTTTCCTCTACAATTTTAATATATTTATGTTTAATCAATGTTTATATTCTATAAGCAAATTCTAATTCTCATTTTATTCTATAAAAATGAGCTGCTGAAAACTGCTTGCATTTTATCTGAGTCAAGAACATGTGTAACCTGAGTGTCAGTTTCTTAACACAGCATCTAAGGCAAGAACTCTGGATTCTGGTTCATTTTTTAAAAACCTATCGGTGGGACCTTGTTTTATAATCAGCCATGCCCTTCAGTAAATGTGAGAACCATAGGCAATTCCAAGGGCACAGCATAGAATAGCAAGCAGCCAGGCGGTCCATCCATACGAAGTCAACAGAGGTAAACTTGATTTGCTTATTTCTTGACCAAAGTGATTGTCCTAAGCATATGCAATATATTATAAGGTTACTATAATAAGCTTTTCCCAGACTGTGACAAATGACAGAATAAGGATACATATCCCATGTGTTTCTAACTTCACAATCCAGGGCAGTGGATGCATTCTAGAACAAAGAAACTGACTTTTCCTATCCGTTGTTACATTTCTTAGTTTCTAACAGAGAGTTCTAATAAATTATTATTGCATTAGAAGCATGACCTGAGGCAGCAGAGAGGAAAGACAAAGATGGAAAACAGCGAGCCAACACAAGTTCAGTTACATTTGCTAAATAACAGTTCACCCTGAAAAAACAAACAGCATGTTGGAATTGTCTCTCCAAGGAAATAAAGTGGGCCATAACTTACATATTGGCTCTGCACTTACTTCCAAAAGAACTTTATCTTGTGGATTGTGAATGCTCCACATTTGGGAACTACACTCCCCTGGGCACTGCTGAAAAGCTCTGGAGTTGAGATACTGAGGTGCATGTTAGATCAAATGGTTGGAGATAACTTGTTTGGAGATCACCTTTAGAAGCAGAGGCTGAGAAGGTAAGCAGGCCTGGAGCTAGTAAGAGGGATCTGATACAAATCCCTAAACCAGTCTGGAAAAGAGTGGTGCTACTACAGGTGTGGAAGGCATAAAAGGAAATTAGTCACCCCTGTCAACTGCAGCATGTGAGCTTAAAACTCACTAGGATCCAGATTTAAGTTGTCTCCAATGGAAGACAGATCTTTTTCTTTCAACATGTTGCCGATGTCTAAAAATCAAAACAAAAAGTTAAAGTCTCCCTCTAGTGTCCAAACTGCTACTTTACAATTATTGTGTATAAATGGACTTGTAAAGTGTTCAGCACATACGATTAAGTGCACTACACTGCAAATGCCACCACTGAAAGAGAAGAAAAACATGATTTTAAAGGATTTAATTTTTTTATATAAGAGTTTTGTCTGGATGGATGGATGGACGGATGGATGGACACCAGGTGCCCACTGAAGTCAAAAGAAGGCATTGGATCCTCTGAAACTGGAGTTACAGGCAGTTGTGAGTCACCATGTAGGTGCTGGAAAACAAACCCAAATCCTCTACAAAAACAACAAATCATAACTACTGAGCCCTATCTCCAAACCTGAATTTGAATTTTTAAAATAAAATATGCAAAAGAAAGAAAAAGATAAAACTAACAAATTACAGATACACACATCCCAGTGCAGAAACAGAAACAACTTTAAAAGCAAGAAAGCTTGTCTCCCTTACAAATTATTAGTCCCATAATAACAGAACCACATGTGAGATCTAAAGAGATAGTTCGGCAAGTAAGAGAACTTGTTGCATTCCCAGAGTTCCAAGATTTGTTTCCAAAATCCCACATTGTTTCACAACCATCGTTACTCCAGTTTCTGGGGATCTGGCACCCTACTCTGATCTCTGACACACTCATCCACATAAAACAATTAGTGCATATATCAACCCTAATTAGAGTAACTTCTTTTTGCACTAGATGATGTTAATACAGAGACTTCTCAAAGTTTAGAGAATGAAAGATTGTGGAATGCTCATCTGTAAAGGGAACAACTATATATCACACTGTCTTCCCCCAGGGTTTAGGAATAATCCAAGAAGAGTAGGCAGAAAGATTTTGAGTAAGAGGAGGAGATACTTGTACTAAAAAACTACTTATAGGACATAACAAGGCTGTTGCATGTGCATACTCTCAGAGCCTGTGAATGTGTATATAGGACCCACACAAGATCAAACCAACCAGAGTCCTAGTACGAATGCAGGAGAGCTCGTGTTGCTCCACCCCTATCTATGGAGCACTGGCAACTGATGGCTGCTGAGAAAAGGAGAGTGAATTTTCCTCATAGATGCAACCCTTGAGAGGCTACATGTGCCCCAATAGCTAGTCCTATACCCATGCATTCAAAAAACACTAAGTACACTCAGTGAGTTTTTAAAAAGTGTACATGGCACTGAGAGGAAAAGGCGGGGTTTATGGGATGATTGCAGGGGAAAGAAGGGTGAGAAGATATGATCAAAACAGATTTGTGTGTATATGATGTTTTCAAACAATTTTTAAATTTAAAAATGTATTATACTTCATGTATCTAGTTAAAATAATCCAAGAATTCATAATGGAACCACAAAGACCACAAATCACCAAAACCATTCTAAAAAGAAAAAAAATCAATAAAAGTACCACAAAACCTGACTTCAAATTATATTGCAAAGTTTTAGTGATGATGACAGCCTAGTACTAGATTAAAAACAGACAATTAGACCAATGGGGAAGAAGAGAGCACTCAAAAATAAAGTGACAAAGCTGTAAGCATCTAACTTTTGCTAAGATGCTAAAAACATGTGGTAAAAAAAAGGTCTATTTTCCAAATGTTATTGGGAAAAGTGGATATCCACCTGCAGTAGAATGAAGTTAGATTCATATCTTACTCTCAACAAAAATCAATTCAAAGTGTATTAATAATTTAATTAAAACACAAAATGCAGAAATTGCTAGTGGAAAACATGGACCATAATCTTCAAGACACTGGGGTAGGTAAAAACATTCTGGACAAAACTTTAACAACATAGAAACTAGTCCCAAGTTTTCAGGAAATGAAACTCCTTAAAATTAAAATGTCTATGCACAGAAAAAGAATTTATCAAGAGAGTTAGTAGCCCATAAAATGAGAGAAAATAATTACTAGCCACCCTTCAGGCAAGAGGCTAACATCCAAAATATAAAAAGGACTTCAAAATGTCAGAAGGATGAAAATTAAAACTGCCTTGAGATACCAGCTCACCACTGTCAGAATGGTTATTAGTGGGAAACCTGGGGGCTGGAAAGATGTCTTAGCAGTTACGAGCAGTTTCTGTTCTTTAAGAAGTCCTGGATTCAGTACTCAGCACCCAGGTTGAATGGATAACAATTGTCTGCAACTCCTGATACAGAGGATTCATTGTCCTTTGCTGAAGAGGTTAATATGGGAAACTAAACCTTTTTCCACTGTTAGTAGGAGTCTGAATAGCACAGTCATAGAATTCAGTGAAGGTTCCTCAAAAACTTAAAAACAGAACTATCATATGATCCACATGTTCCATTCCTAGACATAAGACCTCCATATCCTGCCACAGAGAAATTTACAAATCTATGTTGATTGCTGTCCTATTTATGATAACTATTATGAAAAAAAAAAAAAACAGTCTACATGTCCAAAAACAGATGAATGGGAAAATAATTTGCGGAATATATACATAATGGAATATTATCTAACTGTAAATGTACACTCTAAATGTGAAATGTCATTACTCTATACTGGGGACAATACCCCTACTAGACACTACAGGCTAACAAATAAAACCTCTATTACCAAGAATAGGGTTGCCCATTTTGGAGTTGTCAGTGGCTTTCCACAGACCCCCAAACACTATAGGTTATGGTCAATACTCTTGGTGTTCCTCTAGAATTTGACAGTAAAAGCCTCATGCTGATGACATCATGTATTTGAGTCAAAGAACATAATGAGATTAAGGTAGTTCCCACCTGGAAGTGCCCTGCCCACTTTCATCCTTAGCTTTTGTAATGCTTAAAGGTGCTATGCACGTTATTGTAGGAAAAGAGTAATCATCAATATCACCCAGTTTTGAAACTTGTGAACTACAGTAATGACCTGACAATGACCTACAATAATGGCCTGACATGATATGCTCACTGGTACAACAGTGGCATGAATACAATGTGAATAATCAGCTGCTTTCTGAAAAGATCAAGGCCCATTCCTTAAGATAGAACCCATGCGTGGCACTGTTACAGGGCCACAAACCTATTGCCATATGCCCAAGAGGAAGGGTACTAGTATTACTATGCTAAGTGGACATAGTACTGAAATGACTTCAATGACTGACTGCTATACCCATAGGTATATACCCATAGGTCAGTGTGACTCTCAGTCCTCACATCAAAGAAGCTTTTTCTTTTCCAGTTGACATGGAGATATTCAGTGGATCAGTGTAAAAAGAATAAGAGATGATGGCAGTTTTCAGCCTAAAACTACACATGCACATCCTCCTCCTCAAATAGCTCAGGGATTTTCATGGAAGAAAGACAGAACTGTTGCAAGAGTCAGAGAGAGTGGATAATTTCAAGGAAACTGTGTTTTCCAGACACATGGAAGTTGAATATATCAACTCTAAGCAATTGTTACAGCATATAGAAAACTTGTGACAGCTCCAACCGCACCAAATCCCAGAATAAAAGGCAACGTGGGAATAAAATTCTACCATTAGAGGAAGAGCTATTGGCAATTGGTAGCTGCTGGGAGGGAGAAGGAAAGCCAGTCTTCTTCAATAGTGTAAGCCCAGGTAGGTTGATCGCTTACTGCAGTAAAGGGTAGTGGGACCTGGAAAATCTATGATGAATGTAAACGAGATGAAAGCCTCATGGATAGCCAACTTTACTCACAAGAATCAGATAACTTATATTCTGTGGCTAAAGAAAACTCACATGAGTAAAGTATACAATCACAAGAACGAACTGCACATGGTAAAAATATGGTTTTCCATAGGGGCCTATAAAGAGGAGTTTAAATACTTTATTGAATAATAATAGCAACAAGCAATAATGAATAATCTGAAGAAAATTTATTCCTGTTCAATACACCTTGGAGGAGCATGAAAACACATTCTAAGAATTCCGTGTTTTGAAGAGACAGAGGTGGTAAGACTTGGGTCTTATTTTCTTTGGCTTTCTCACAAGCATTCAGAATTCTCCTTTCACAATTTAGTTCTTGGGCCACATTCCAGCAGTTGACCACACTCTACTGAGAAGGTGGACAAAGCAAACCGGACACAGCGAGTCTAAGAAAAAAGAAAATGTGTAGTTGGGTGAGTCAGGATGTGAGGGTAGAAAGGGTGGTGTGAAACAAGTTGGATGAGGGTTATCTAATAGATTTTATGTAACTCTCAAAACAATACTAAAAGTCTCTTTAAAGTATTTAAAATCATATAAAATAATGCTAGCACAATTTGATATGTAAATAATTTTGCCATGCATAAAATAAAGCATTGTTTTAAAGAAAAAAATGAACAATAGATACAGAATTTTGATGTAGAGCTTTAAATATTTTTTCAACAATAGAGTTGTGATAGTCAGGTGACATTGCAAGCACACTTAATGCCTTAATATAAAATTACTTTTAAAACTACTAAAATGGCAAGTGTTAGACTATGTATATTTTAGTACATTTAAAAAGTAAGATCTCTCTGTGGCTGTTATACTACACAAAGCACAAGCACAAACTTCCAGGAAAGTATTAGTTTTCTTTCTTGAGTTCTCTGTTTACTCCTGAAAAAAAAAATGGCTATCAATACATTGTGGCAAGTAATATTTTATGCTTGGGGGTGTATTAGTAATTCTCTGTTGGAATATACAAACACATTGAAAACTTTGTATAGTAGCTAAAATGTTGTGCTATAAACTATACTTTAAAACTTCTGTAGCTCATAAAATCATTCTGTGTCTGTTATCAATTCATGCCCCTCATCTCCAAATTCAGAGTGTGATTGATCTGAAATAACCCAGGCACTGGCCACTATTTTCCTTTCCTGGCACAGCACGATGTTATTAATTGTCGGTAGAGGGCGCTAGAGAAACATTACAGAGGAAAAGTTCTTTACTTTGCTCAGGATGTTCTCATGCTGTATGTACAGGTGCCGCAAGTCCACATCTGCAAGATCACCAGTGTCAGCCCCTGAGGTGTTGGAATACAACAGTTCCCTAGCTTTGCCCCATCTCAGCCTCCAGGTTAGTGGTTCCTCCTGCTGTCTGCTATTCCTATTTCTTGGAGTTTCTCTCTCACCAGCCAAACCCTCTCTGCTCCAAAATTTGTTACACTTAATATTCTTTCTAGTCAAAAAAATTCTTTCTATTAAAAATTTCCTGCTCGATTAATATAGTAAAAATGACCATCTTGCTGAAAGCAATCTACAGATTCAATGTAATCCCCATCAAAATTCCAACTCAATTCTTCATAGAGGAAGAAAGAGCAATTCTCAAATTCACTTGGAATAACAAAAAATGCAGTATAGCAAAAAGTATTCTCAACAATAAAAGAATTTCTGGAGGAATCAGCCTCCTTGACCTCAAGCTGTACTACAGAGCAGTAGTGATAAAAACTGCATGATATTTGTACAGTGACAGGAAAGTAGATCAATAGAATAGAATAGAAAACTCATAAATTAACCCATACACCTATGGTCACTTGATCTTTGAAAAAGGAGCTAAAACCATCCAGTGGAAAAAAGACAGCATTTTCAACAAATGGTGCTCATTCAACTGGCAGTCAGCATGTAGAAGAATGCAAATTGATCCATTCTTATCTCCCTGTACAAATCTCAAGTCCAAGTGGATCAAGGACTTCCACATAAAACCAGATACACTGAATCTAATAGAAGAGAAAGTGGGGGAAAGCCTCAAATAAATGGGGACAGAGGAAATGGAGAATTGACAAATGGGACCTCATAAGATTGCAAGGTTTCTGTAAGGCAAAGGACACTGTCGATAGGACAAAAAGGCAACCAACAGATTGGAAAAAAAGTTCTTTACCAATAATATTCAATATATACAAAGAACTCAAGAAGTTAGACTCCAGAGAACCAAATAACCCTATTAAAAAATGGGGAACAGAGCTAAACAGAGATTTCTCAGCTGAGGAAACTTGAATGGCTGAGAAGCACCTAAAGAAATGTTCAACATCCTTAGTAATCAGGGAAATGCAAATCAAAACCACCCTGAGATTCCACCTCACACCACTCAGAATGGTTAAGATCAAATACTCAGGTCACAGCAGATGCTGGGGAGGATGTGGAGAAAGATGAACACTCCTCCATTGCTGGTGGCATTGCAAGCTGGTACAACCTCTCTGGAAATCAGTCTGATGGTTCCTCAGAAAATTGGAAGTAGTTCTACCTGAGGACCCAGCTATACCACTCCTGGGCACACACTCAGAAGATGCTCCAACATGTAATAAGGACACATGCTCCACTATGTTCATAGCAGAAGCTGGAAACAATCCAGATGTCCCTCAACAGAGGAATGGATACAGAAAATGTGGTACATTTGCACAATGGAATACTACTCAGCTATTAAAAACAATGACTTCAAGAAATTCGCAGTCAAATGAATGGAACTCGAAAATATCATCCTGAGTAAGGTAACTCAGTCACAAAAGAACATACATGGTATGCACTTACTGATAAGTGAATATTAGCCCAAAAGTTGGGAATACCCAAGATTAAATTCACAGATCACATGAAGCCTAAGTAGAAGAAAGACCAAAGTGTGGATGCTTCAGTGCTTCTTAAAAAGGGGAACAAAACACCCACAGAAGGAAATATGGAGACAAAGTGTGGAGCAGAGACTGAAGGAAAGGCCATCCAGAGACTGTCCCACCAGGGGATCTATCCCATATACAGTCATCAAACCTGGACGCTATTGTGGATGCCAGAAAGTGCTTGCTGACAGGAGCCTGATATGGCTTGTCTCCTGAGAGGCTCTGCCAGAGATTGACAAATATAGAGGCAGATACTCATAGACAACCATTGGACTGAGCTTGGGGTT
The DNA here is from genome assembly GCA_019843965.1 of Rhynchomys soricoides. NCBI lineage: Eukaryota > Metazoa > Chordata > Mammalia > Rodentia > Muridae > Rhynchomys > Rhynchomys soricoides. Next base: position 49,817 of record JADRCH010013321.1, read on the forward strand.
TCAGATGGAAGAGTTGGAGAAGGGACTAAAGGAGCTGAGGGAGTTTGCAGCCCCATGAGGGAGCAACAGTGTCAACTGGCCAGACCCCCAGGAGCTCCTGGGGACTGGACCACGAACCAAAAAATACACATTGAGGGACCCATGGTTCTGGCCGCATATGTGGCAGAGAAGGGTCTTGTTGGACATCAGTGGGAAGAGTGGCCCTTGGGCCTGAGAGTGTTCCATGCCCCAGTGTAGGGGAATGCCAGGGCCGGAAGATGGAAGTTGGGGGGGGGGAGGAGAGCACCCTCATAGTGGCAGAGAAGAGGGGATGAGATAGGATGTTTCCAAAGGGGAGAGATGGGAAGGTAAAAACATTTGAAATGTAAAGAAAGAAAATACCCAATTTACAGAAAGATAAAAAAAATAAATTCCTGGGGTAAGGGTATCTAAAGGTACTGGTTAAAAAGCTATGTTTGTGTTTTGAGCCTTTGTATTAGAGGAGGATGTACCTAGCATAACCTGAAATCTAGGCCTGTTTGTAAGGGAGAGGATGCCTAGCAGGACCTGAAGCCTATCTCTGACTATGGCTTTAGCTGTTGGGGAGAGTAGGGGACACCTAGTATAACCTGATTCTTAGACTTCGGCTGTGTGTGTGTGTGTGTGTGTGTGTGTGTGTGTGTGTGTGTATGTGTGTGTATGTGTATGTGTGTGTACCTGGTGTATCACTGTAGGAGGAGTTATCAATCAGGACCTGACACATTGCCGGATGTGCATCCTTGTGTGAGTGTGAGGAGTGTGGGTGTGGGTGTGTGTGTATATAGACATGGGGCTTGTGCTGTAGGAAAGTTTTACCTAGCAGGACCTGAGACATAGCTGTGGTTGTAGGCCAAAGGATGCACAGTAGGACCTGACATCTGGCCTATCATATAATAATGGGTCTTTGGCTGTAGGTAGTGAGTACTTTGCAGAAACTGACATCTTCCCATGTTTGTGTATATGGAAATTTGGCTACGAGGGAAGACATCAATAGCAGAGCCTGACAGTTGATTTCCATGACTATAAAGCTTGTGGTTGTAGGGATGGTATTTGGAGCAAGATGTAACACCTAGTTGGGTACCTTGTAGAGATACGGCGCTTTGGTTATAGGGAAGGGTTATGTCACAGGAACTGATACATAGCTTGTTGGGCTTTAAGTATAGTATACACTGCTGTGTATCAGGCTGAAATGAACACTATGCCTCCCTCCCACAGAGCTGCTAGATGATAGACACAGCTATATACATATTGTTATCCCCAATACCCAGTGACGACCAATGAATACTGCTACCATACTTTGTGTGGTTGTTGGAAGAGTCAAGCAGAACCTGATGCCTACTAGTATGGATATCTCATGAGCAAGGGAAGAGTGTCAAGCAAGGCCAACACTTCACAATGTTGTCAGGTGTGGCAGGAGGAGAAGCTTCTAACATGGTCTGATAGCTAGAAGTTTATGTGAAGTAGGAGGTCAAACAGGACCTGATACCTAGAAATGGATGTGTGATTCATCAGAGAGGTGGTAGAGTGTCCAATGCACCTAAAAATAACAACATATGTCAGAAAGCAGCATTGGAAGGAAGGGGTGTCCAGAAGTTCGCAAAGCCTAGTAAGTACATGTTAGTTGATGGGTGAGTGGATGCCATTCAAAGCCTGATAAGTCAAATTGTCTGTGGTGAGGTGAATGATGTCCAAGAGTGCCTAAAACTTTAGGAGTGTGTGTGAGGCATTTGGCAGTGTCATCAGGGTTTGATAGCTAGCAATATATATGGGGCAGCTACAATATAGTATGTGTGTGTTCAAGGGCTTTCAGCTAGAATTGTAGGAGTTATCATTGCCTGAGTGTTTGGATACCGATCAGGTCTGATATCCTAAAGTTTATATAGGTTGATGTGCTGTAGCATCATGCAGGGCCTAATAACACTGTACTTGGTTGGTGGTTGGGAGGGATGTCTAAGTGGGATTAAAACCTAAGAGTTCATGTAGGGCTTCGGTGGTGTAAGGGTGACAAGTGGGGCCCAATAATTAGCAGTGTGTTTTGGGTACAGTGGCAGGAATATATTCATCACAGCTTGATATCAAACAGTAAATATGGGATTAGATGGCTTCATTTAGGGTCCAATACCTAAGAATACATGTAAGATATATGTGAAGGTTTGTTGACCAAGGCATGATACACAACAGGCAATTTGTTGTTTTGTGGAAAATCATGCATTGACCAAGGCTTAGAAACTTAGAAACATATTTGAGAGTGTGTGTGTGTGTGTGTGTGTGTGTGTGTGTGTGTGTAGCAGGAACTTACTGATGGCAGTGTAAATGGGATAGCATGGAATTGGTTGCCAGTAATGCATTATACCTACTGCTATATATATCAGATCAGGAGGCATCCAGTAGGGTTAAAACCTAGTAGTATACTTGTGTTATTGACAGCAGATGAAATGCCCAACAACACCTGATACCTATCACCCCTATCAAATTATCTCAGTTGAAACTGGGTTTGGAAAGGTGTATAGTAGTGCCTAATATCTAGCATTGTGTGTGGGACAGCATAAGGGATGTTGAATGTCCAGACCTGATCCCCCAAAAAAACTATATAGTGAGTTGGTAAGGAGTGTCTTTCATGTCTTTAATCTAACTATATGTAAAGTATTAACTGAGGGAGGTGCGTGCATAGCACATATAACTTTCTAGCTACCAGGATCTGCTGCTCATCCCATCACACTGTATCTGCCTATACAGTGCTATTATCAGATTCAGCTACAGTTTCACTCCATCACAGTGTCTCATTCTCTTCGGTAACACTGACAACTTTCCCTCTGTGTAGGGGATGCTCTCCTCATGTGTTTCTTTTTCACTTCATCAAGACTAGGCTTTAGTAACTCATCTTCTACCACAAACAAGCTAACTGTCCTCAATCTCACCTTCAGATGCATGATTCACACAGATAAGAGCCTTTGATTCTCTGTCGAGTTCAGTTGAACCTGTCAACTTAGTGAGCTGTTCCCAACCTGGAACGTTACCTGTAAAAACTGGTGGCACTCACCAGTTCTTGACATCCACAACTCCATGTTGATCAAACTTTCCTTCTAGGCTTGATCACTATGGAGAGGAGTGGTCACAAAAAATGTCTCATGGCTTTTAGCCTTGTGGAGAAAATACTCAACACAGACCTGGCAAGGCCCCATTGGAGCAGAACAATGTTAAATCAGTTCAAATGAATGTGATGAATCCCTCCATTAGATGGAAAGTTATACAAGATTCTTGGATAATGAGGTGAGAGGCAACATGGAAGGCCAGGGTGAAGGTGGCCGTGAAAAGAAAGACGCAATGTCATCAGATGAGCTAAAGGCTCTGTCTGTCGCACAGGAGTAGAGGAGGTCTCCATTGAATGATGGAGCTGTTCTCTCCTGCCACACCCTTCATCAGTAACCCAGGACAAGAGTACATTTCGAAAGCATTCTCCTTCTTCTCTGTCTTGACACTTGCCTGGAAACACCAGAGCAGGACCTCATTTTAAGGCTGAACATGCCCTAACAACTCACAGTCTGCTCTGCAGGGGACAATTTTTCCTGGTCTTACTTCTTCAAGACTCTGTCCCCAGCAAAATACATTCTCCCTTTTCTCCTTACAAATTTATAGGAACTTCCTCAGGAGAGACTATTTCAATCTGATTTGATATTTTAAAACCATGGTAATTTAATATATTCATAGTAACAATGTTCTAAGATTATTATTATTAATTATTTGCTATAGGATTTTGCCCTCTAGGTAGATATGTATGGTGTAGACAACACATAACAAATGTGGGAGGTATTAAAATGCTGAAAGATCATGATAAAATGTGCATCTCTTTTTATATTATTATTATTATTACTACTACTTCTCTTACTACTATTATAATTTTGTTCATTTTACATACTGCTAATTGCCCCCTCCCAGTGACCCCCTCCCACACTCCTTCCTCCATAACCCCCTTCTCCTCTGAGTATGTGGGTATTCCTTCTTTCTGCTCCCACCCTGGCAAAATGTGCATTTCTTATGTTGCTTAGTATTAGTGTAGAACTGCGATCCATGTGGCAGTTATCTCCAAGAGTGGTGTACTGCTTTTTAATTACAATGTATTATTATGCACTTTGATTTTTCTGTATGTGTTTATCTACATAATATTTGTGTTTATGTGTGAGTAAATTTACCTGCTCCCTTCCCTTAAGAGCCCAGGGATCACCAGGGGCAATGTTCTCTCCTTTCTTCAATGTTTTTACCCCCTCCTCCCAGGTTATGCTCCTCTAGACACCAAAAGGAAGCCCTCTGGCAGGCTTAGGCCAGGGCAAAGGCAGGACAGGTGGAGGGAAACCTGGCTATAGGGTATTGCATGTGCAAACCTGGAGCCACAGGTGTATGATTCTTTTTTATATTCGGAGTTGGTGTGTTTTAGTGGTTGTTGTGGGGTTTTTTTGAAGGTCCTAATGTGCTGTGTCCATCCTGGCCTAGAGGTCTCTATTAAGCTCAGGTTACTATTGATCTCTTTACCTTTTCCTCCCAAGCCTTGGCATGACAGGCTTGAGCAAGCCACACTTGGACAATGAACTGATATGTTGTTGTGATTTGTATTTGTGTTCATGACAGATACCAGCTTCTTGTTTCTACTCTTTGCCAGATTTTGGTATTTATGAAATGCTGACTTCAAAGGATGGGGTAGGATGTATACCATCATGTCAGGAGCCACAGTGGGACAAGCAAACAATTAGCAGGTGATCATCCTGAAAAGTCTGCTTCAGATTATTATATAATCTGCAACAGTTTTGCCCTTATTAAACAAGGCTGTAAGGGATTCATTTTAGGAAAGATTACTGCTATTAATATGTTTTTCCTGTTATTGTTAAACATATATAACAATCACTAAGTAGTAGCACACCCCTCTGGAGTAGATCTCTGTAGATCCACAAATATGTACTGTCTTGTAGTGATGCTATATAGACAAATAGATGACTTAAGTCTTAATGATGATCCTATAAGAATTCCTAAAATTGTATCAGTGATTATTAGGCTCTTTGATAGTGTGACTGCTATTAGGTCATTTTCTGATAGTCAAAACTGCAATGAGAACTCTGCCAGTCTCCCAAGTGCCAACAGTTAATTGTTCTTAGATAGTAACCAGACTTTCTACTACTCAGAGCACATTCCAAGAGGTTGTAAAACAATTAACGAAAGATCATAAAAAAGGAACTAATGTTTTATTATAGGTGCTAGGACAGAAGATAAAATAGTGATTGGGTTTATTTATATAAAACTTCACTAATAATAACTTAGTTATAGTTTTAAACCTTCAGTGAACCTGTGGAGCTGAGACAGGAGATGGATGCTTAGCCAGATAATTACTCCTAATGGATATGCATGTGAACATTCTCTGTTGGAAACTTCTAATGATTTGATTTTTTGTGTGAATTTGGGAGGAACTTTGTAACATGTGAGCATGTATTCTGAAAGATGTATAAGTGCTGAGGACAAAGAGAGATAGAGAGGATTTTTTGCCTTTCCCCAGATAGTAGTATCACCCCTCCCCCCCACACACACACGTAGGAGAATTTTTTTCCTTTAGAAGAATTTTTCCCTTACTAGACTTTTTTCTGTTTCCCCACTTAGGATCTTTCTGCTTTTCCCCTTACACAGCTTGCATAGGAAACTTTTTATAACTTAGTAGTAAACTCTATAACTACTTCTCTAAGTGTCCCATTTTCTTCCCGCGACTTCCGACTAGCAGGCTGAAAGTTAGAGCTGCACAGTTCCTGCTGAGATAGTACAGAGGCTATTTACTTAATCCTTTTTTTTTTTTTTTTTTGGAAAAGATGTGCTTTTTTGGAAAAAAGCACTGTTGTAGAGCTTTCTATTTCCACATAGCACATCCCTACTACAGACAAGATGAAAAAGAGGGAAATTGGTACAATTTCAACCCCCAAATGTTTGAAGGAAATTACCATTGATGCTATATAATACTTGAAGCCAGGCATGTCAGTATAGATTATTATCCCACCCCTTGGGAGACAGAGGTAGATGAATCTCCTTGAATTTCAGAATAGCCTGGTTTGGTTTTTGGGGTTTTGCGATGGTTTTGTTTGTTTGTTTGTTTGTTGTTTGTTTGTTTGTTTTTGTTCTTTTAGGATTATAATATACTTACAACCTCTCTCCCTCTCCTTTTCGCCCTCCACACTCTTCTGTATAACCACCCACCCCATTGCCTCCTTCCTGGTCTCTGCCTCACAAGTCTGTCTCTCCCCCATCTTCCTTCCTCCTTTTCCCCTGAGAAGGCGAAGGTTCCCCTGGGAATCCCTCCTTCCTGGAGCATCAAGTGAGAGAAGCTTGTTGTAAGTAGAGAATCCCAGATCAACCAGGGCTAGTGAATTGGCACAGTGGTGAAGGTGCTTGCCATCAAACCTGACAGTCTGAGTTCAATATCTAGGACCCTTCATGACCGAAGGAAAAAATGACTCCTACAAATTACCCTCTGGTCTCCAAAGTTACACAGTATCTCCTGTGTGCACGCGCACACACCCACACATATGCACACATACAATTTAATTAGAAAAGAAGTCAAGGAGCCTGGAACCTCAACAATGACATGCAAATTTGACCTCTTGGCTCCCCATGTACACACATGCAGACATATGTACATGAATGCCAATAGGTACTCACCCTGGTACACACACATATATGTACTTATGATATGTACAAGAAATCCACATCTTAAAACAATGTTAACATCAAGACTGCAATACAGGGCCCATTACCACTGGCTAACACTTGAACAAAGTATAGCTACTACCTTCTTTCCAGGCATTCATTAGTATGAATTCCTGATAAAGTCAGTGACTGAAAAGTTACAAAATCTAAGAGTTAAAGAAAAATTTATGAAGCAACTTATTTTCCTAAAAACAAAGAAACCCTTGCAAAGAATATGAATCTCAGAAACTACACAGGAAATGTTGACAACTCAAGTCTTGTAAATATTCATACATTTTCATTTCAGATGATCAATTCTAAAGCAAATTGTTTTTGTCAAACTATAAAATTAATATTATATGTGTTAATAAATGTCTGACCTTGTTAATTATGAAGTGCTTACAGGAAGTAATAGAAAAAAGACAAATCATCCAATAAGAAATATGAACTTTTGTTGTCAAGATGTATATAGACAGTTAAATCTTTTAGTAGCCTTTGAGGGAGGTCCTACTGTTTAATGTGAGGCAGGGTTTGACAGGGCAAAGGGCCTGGAAACAGCCAAGAATGCCTTGCTTCTGTGATCTACAAGCTATGTAATGATAGGAAAATCCATGTTCCCACACCCCTCATTTCTACCAATCAGTCTTTAATGTGTGAGAAGGGCATGGTATATCATGGTGAAAATGACATGAGTCTCAGTGTTGTTCACTCTCCCATTTTTTTGCTCCCTACTAACTGCTAGCACACACAGAAGTGACTCTGTCTTTTGAGAAGACAGAGACTGTCCCTTAGCATTTGCCTTCTCCAATACACCATGGAAGTCTGTACAATGGACATGACAGTGAAATGGAAAATCAAGCAAAGCAGGAAATTTTTATAAACACACTTTTCTGGTGAAATATTTTTATGTTGAATAAAAAATTGGTAATTTTTTTAAATGTGCATTTTATATGAATAAGAAGATAGTAGTAGCAGTAGCAGTAGTAGTGTAGAAAATAGGTTCTTCTATCATACAATACCTTCTGAGTATGGTTTTTCCTCTTTCTATTCCTCCCTGCTCTTCCCCACCTCCCTTCTCAACTAGATCTACCCTCACCCCCTTTTCTTTTGGAAAAGAATAGGCCTTCAAGGAATAATAGCAAATCAGGACAAACCAAACTACCATAAGACAAGACAAAAGCCCTCATTTGGAGGCTGGACAAGTCAATCCAATAAGAGAAAAAGGATCTGAAGAGCAGAGAAATAAGCCAAAGAAACGCCTGCTTCCTCCAATGCACAATGGAAGTACGTACAATGGACGTGGCAATGAAATGGAAACTCAAACAAAACAGGAAATTTTTATAAACACATTTTTTCTGGTGAAATATTTTTATGTTGAATAAAAAAAGACACCAGCCTAGCAACTGTAACAGATATGCAGAAGATGTGGCACAGATCCATGCAGGTCTCTTGCTTACTGCTTCAGTCTCAATGAGCCAAATGAGCATTGCAAATAAGTAGATTTTAAAAACAGATAAAATGATAACAGAAAATATTTATGGAAAGATATGTGCGGTTTTTTTCCCCTTAGATATCAATGGCTTCTGTTTGAAAGAACATTTTTTACTGTTTGCAAACTTGATAATAATTTCAAATTTATAGACAAGCAAGATTGGTGAAGGCAGGGAAGCAGATACCACCCCTTATGCAGCCAGCACAAATGTCCTGTCATGCCATGCACATCATAGACATAGCATTTAAAGCTAGGAGATCATGTATAGCATAGATTTTAGGTAATAGAATAAATAGCAATCATTCAAATAAGAACAAAGAACAGTCTATTACATAGTTATTTTTCAGGAAAGGACATGCTCTTTTAAATAAACAAAATAAAATGAACAAATTATAAGCAGAAAGATGACATATTATGGGAGAATGGATAAACAACAGATATATACACATAGCCAAAACTTTTCAATGAGAAGATCCATTGGGAAGGAATTTCCTTCCATCCTGTGATTTTGGTTTGAACTTGTTTCTTACTTTTAATTTGTATTAAGTGCTAATAAATACATTAGAGTATAAACTTCTGTTCATGGGGGTTTTATTTCAGCATTCAATGCTTTGATTTAAATTTGCGTGGGAGTATGTTGGGGCACTCATGCCAAGGCACACATATGGAGGTCAAAAGACAACCTGAAGTGCTCTCCTACCATGGGGTTCGGAAAACTGAATTCAGGTGGTAACCTGGATGGCAATCATCTTCCTTGTATCCTGACAACGGTCTTTGACTATCTCAGATGTGAAGTTTACATTCCAGATGGGGAATAGTGCTATGTTCCAGAAACAAATCATGCTCAGTAATAAGCCGTGAATATTGCAAACTACTCTCAGCAGCATGCCAGTTTTGGTGAAATATTTCCTAGAGAAACATATCCTGAGTGTGTTTCCTATTACAATTGTGTGAATTCTAGTGGTTTTTTGCCCATGTTTTCATAATAATTCTATAAATGTGCTGGGCAATGCTGAAGATTTTAAGATGTTTGTTTATTATATAAAATTGTGAGTGTTTTGTACAAATAGGTACTAGGGAGATGGCTTGGTTGTTACAGCACTTGATATTCAAGCACGACACCATGAGTTCCCATTCCCAGGGCATAAAGAATAATCTGGAAGTCTGTAACTTTAGTGTGTGAGAGAAGAGGATGTCTGGGATTTGCTGTGTGTTTGGTTGCCTATATGATCAACAAAGCTCATTTCAAAGAAATAGAGTAGAAACTGATGACCCAGTGCCCTCAGGTCTCTACAGGAATGCATATGGACACATGCACTACATACCATACACACACGGGGGGGGGGGAGGAGACAGGGGTAATATGCACAATTGAAATGCCTTGTGTTTGAAAGTATGAATCCCACGGTAGATGTGGAAATAATGGACACTCACACATCACCACAGGAATGGTAGGTGAGAACCTCAGACTCTAAAACCACAAATGCTTGCCAACTTGTAATTATATAGCTACAGTGTTATAAAGTCACACAGGAAAAGAAAAACACAATGTTATAGGTGCCATATGATGAAAATAACATTTAAAAGTTGTGCACCCTGAAGAAATATGATACAAGTGTTACAAATCCAGTAGTCCTCATCACATCAAATTGTCAGGAAAGACAAATGTAAAAAGACATGAAGAAGACCCCTTATTGCCTGGGGCGGATCTTTTCCCCCTCCATTTATTTATTTATTCATTCATTTTACATCCTGATCGCTTCCCCCTTTTTAGTCTCCCCCTCTCCCTCTCCTCTGAGAGGGGACGTCTCTCCTGGCTACCCTCCAACCTGGCATATCAAGACACACATCCTCTACCACTGAGGTCAGACAAGGCAACCCAGCTGGAGAATGGATTCCACAGACAGGCAACAGCTTTAGGGATCGCTCCCACTCCAGTTGTTGGGAGACCCACATGGAGACTGAGCTGCGCATCTGCTACATAAGTGCCAAGGGCCTCGGTTGGGGTAGATCTTCTTACACTGTGGGATGCATTAATGAATGTAGGGTGTCACCACAAGCTATTTACTCTAGATCTCGCTATGAAAACTGTTCCCTTGTATCATTGCTGTCTAAAATATGCCTAGCATAGACAGATATAATGAGCACTGTGGTGATTTGGTGAGCAACTGGGCAGGGAAAGAAAGGTGGGTCAGAAGCAGGGGGTTAATAAAAGTAAGAAAAAATAAGGCCCGGAAATACGTGATGGAGGGATAAGGAAGGGAGGGAGGGAGGAAAGGAGGATGGAGAGGACAAGAAGAGGGACAAGTGCTGTGGGAAGAAGGCCTTATAAGCAGTGGGGTGATAGGGAAGACAGGGAAGCATTCTGAAGCTGGGCTGAGCTGTACTGAGTGTTCCTGTTGCACCCGGGCTTTCTCTGCAAAAGGTTATGCACATACATGCCTGCTTCTGCCATTTATCATCATCACTCCAAAGGAAGTTAAGTATGGCATTTTCCTCTTTTTCAGACAATCAGTGTTCTCACCATATTAAAACAAATGCTACAGTTAAGAAAGGAGAGAGGGACTTTTGAACTCAGTAGGTAAAGAAAAGTTTACAGGTCCTGAAGAGCAGAAAATTAAATCTTCTGGTCCCCAAGGCAGCAATATAACAAGAAGCAAACACTTGCTAGTGTGGGAAAAGCCCAGCAAACTTAAGGAAGAAAAGAGACACTCTGGGTGTAGAGCTGCTGGTAAATTGTTCAAATAATGTCAAGGTTGATGTTTTCAAGATTTCCACACAACATAGCATGTACTTTCTGGTTATGTAGCTACTGTTGACTTAACCTTGCTACTTGTAACCCCTCAGACACAGTTTCAATAATCCCAAGAAAAAGGTTATTGGTCCACCAATTTAGATATTGGATCATTGAGCTCATGTTCTGTTGTGTATTGTGGTCCTTCTTCTGAGGTGAATTAATTGCATATGTCTATCACATGACAGAGTTTCCCCAAGGTAATGCCTGGACCCCTGTGCATTCTCTGTTCTTATACTTTCTCGAAATACATTTTCCCGTCTATATTTTTTCTCTCCTGCTCCTATTTCAAGATGAAGCCCCGACATCCCAGTCCAATAATAAGAGCTGTATCCTCCCACATCTTCTATGTTCTGCTTCCACTAGTCAATGAGAGCAAACAAGGAAAATAGAATACACTGTTTAAAAACAAGTGAGCATAGCAAGATGAGCTCCCATGTCTCCTGACCCTGCTGTTTCTTCCCCATGCCTCCCTCAGCATTGGCACACCCAGGATTGGACCATGTTTATTCTCAAAGCCTGTTTTACTATTAACTCAGTCTAGGTTGATAGATATAAATATACAGAAGGATTTAAAACCACCAAAAGCAAAATGTCATTTCCAGTAAATCCTAGATGCATTCTTCACATGGGCTGATGGCCAGGGAGTCCCTGAAGAAAGTTGAGTTGTTCAACCTATTTACCAATAGTACCTACTCTCCTATAGAGCCTTTCATGTATTACTACAATCTCTGCACCCAGCCACTGGTGTATAATGATAGACCATCACCAAGGTTATATACTGACCATCATCAAACACCACCACAACTTATTATTCTATATTGGGAACAGGGTCAATCCCAGATAGTATACTCATGTCCCATATTGGGGTAAAGTTTGGCAGTTCTTGCATGAGTTAGCCTCCTGCACATTACAAACACTGTTATGCAGTAAAAACAGTATCTCCAGACTGTTTGGTGTCATGTAGGTGTGCCCTATTAACACAGAAGTATCATGCAGAGAAAGAATCATGAACCACCATAACCCTTTATACTGTCCCAGTATAGAGGATGAGGACAACAGAGCTTTCTGTCTATTCATAAAGCATCATATACACACAGGCTTATTCCCAAAGACATACAAACTTATATTTTTATTCATACCTAGAAACTAGTGCATGTGTACACACTCTCATACACATTCCCACATGCTCATGTTTTCACAAACATAAATACATATATATAGATGCCCTGTCTCACATGCATGCACATATAAAAATTTAAATAGAAAAATCAGAGGAGAACAATGTGTGGCCAAAGACCTACCATTTCCATGTATAGACAAACATTTTGACTGTCTGAAGTTTCTATAATTAATGAAATTTTAAAATAGTTCAGTGACCACGAAAGACTATGACAGTCCAGGACTGAAGCAAACAGGCTATCCATTTAGCTTTCATTTTTCATTTCAATCTTTCATAGTTATAGTGCACATCCAAATATTTACATGAAACATTAACAATGAAGGGAGAAATATATCTGTGCTACTTTCTCTACTTTATCTTAAGATTGATTATTTATTTTGTGTACAAAATTACTTATTTTGTATTATCTATAATGTATTGATAGTTTATAAAGAATACAAATAAAAACATATGTTGTAGAATTATATAAAAATGAACAAAAATCCAAACCAAATCAGCTAGTAGACTATTGTGAGGTGTAGTTTCCTGTACTTGGACTTACATTTGCTGTTTGGTATTCTGAAGAATGCTGTTTCACAGTTGTGTCTGGGAGGGAAGCTTTAAAAACACTGGATCTTGCCTTTTGAGTACCATAAACATCACTCCTGCATCCATTGTTTGCTCTCAACCAAATTTAAAGACAAATTTAAAGAACTTTTCCCAAGTTCTGAGAGAATTTCTGCATTCTCTGTGATGATGTGTGCACAGATGGTGCTGTTCTAAATGGCCTCAGATCTACAAATTACTTTTTGCAGATGTATCTAAAAAATGAGAATTAAAGTGAACCAGTTTTTCAGGAGCCTTTCACTAGGATAAAAGAGAGAAAAGGCATGAGTATTGAAAGCTGCAAACCAGATTCCCCACACATTGTAAAGAGGATTATTTTGAAAGATGGAATGTTAACATATAAGGTCTTTGTCCCCTCTTCATTTTCACTGCCTTTGTGTGTGTGCATATGTGTGGTTGTGTCTGTGTAGCGGAAGGTATTGTATGTGTGTGTTCTATGTCTATATCTTGGTCCAGGTATGTGAGTTCATGTGCATTCAAAAGAACTTTCATGTATTTACTACTATTTGGTTAGTGTCAAGTATCTGCTTCTGTCACATTTTTGGTTTTTACACATTGTGTCCTGGAACAGGAAGCTTATCCATTACGTTAGACAATCTACACATAGAGCATGAGGGAACTGTGCCCATCTCCACAGAGCTGGGATTATACACACACCAAATTAACCTGCCAGAGTTTAACCTGGTTTCTGGGGTGGGAACTCAGGTCCTCATGCTTGTTTGACAAGCATTGTTGCTGGGGAGTTCCTCCTGTGCCCATATCACAGAAGTTCTGAATGGAGGAAAGTTTTATGGCTAGATTGTCTGTGACCACATTTTCTGTGGGTCTGCATTCTGCCTCAAAGCTGGTGTGTGGGATGTACCACTGGAGAGGTAAAATGCAGGGACAGCCAATGATGCAGGGTATTGTGTCCCGCGCTACCGTCTCGCCAGCAAGAACAACGCAGCACACATAGGATCCTTCTGCAGTAAAGCTTTAATGCATCTTGAGAGGGAGAGCATAAGCTTGCCACGAGTGGAGACCCCGAACAATAGAACACCCGTCCCTTATATAGGCCACAGCGCTCGCCTGGGACGTGGAGTTTCCCCATTGGCTCCCCGCACATCAGGCCAGATGACGCCACGAGAGGCTGAGACTCTGAGGTGGAAAATTACCAGGTGCATGCGCACTAGCCTGTTTACAACTTGTCCTTGGCCGAATGTAGGCGCCATCTTGTAATGGCGAATGTGGGTGCTCAGGCGGCTTCCATTGGGCTTTAGAGAAGCACTGAGACACCACTCAGGGCGTGGGAGAACGCAGTCTAAAATGTGGCAGGCCAAAGTTGTGGTCTTCTGACTCCCAGGCATCCATTCACCACTGGGGTGCCCCACAGAGGAGTCAGGAATGAAGGATCAGGGTCCATGGGCTCACGACATGGCCAGGACAGGGTGCTCCTAAACACATGGACATCCAGGTGCCACTGGGTCACGAAGAGTTGGGAACAGAGTTTTGGCCCATGGGCTGAGGATGACAATGGACCAGGGGCTGGTAAAATGGGGAACTCCTGTTTATCTCATCAGTGAAGGTCCTTAGCTTAGCAGCAGCTGTCTGGAAGTGCAAAGAGGCCTTTTACAAGAGATATAGGTCTATAGGTCAAGTCCTTTTCTTCTTGATGAAAGAGAAAATCCATGTTTGTCCATACTGTTTACTGACTGATCATCATAGAAAATGAATCCATACCAACTCCTCAGAGTATATCAGAGATTAAATACCTTTAACAGGGACTCCTAAGAAGGGAAGCTTATTGGCTAAACCCTCAGGGCCTCTAGATACCTCATTAACATGGAGAACTCTGTTTTCTGCTATATTACCACAGGTCACATTTCCTTATGTGGGGAATGTGGCAAGTGTTTGAGGCCAGAAATCTGGCAGGGAGCAGGGAGCAGGGAGCACGAAGCAGGGAGCTACCTACTACCTTAAGTGGGTGCCCAGGTGCTAGTGACTCTGAACCCTCTCAACCTACCAAGTTTCCTGGCAGGGTCCACCATCCCATAATTTTCCAGGAGTCTTTTGGCCTTTTCTAGACTACAGATCTGATGGCTCGTTGATCCAAGGTGATCAATTCCCTGTTTTACCTCTGTATAATGAGCAGAAAAAATGACTGTAAGAATGTAATTTTTGTGCTGTTAGAGTTTATAAGACTCAAGAGAACCTGCAAACTATGAAAAAAATTATATATATGTTATTTTGTGCTAATGTCTAAATAAAAGATTTACAGGCTACAGGGAGCAGAGACGTTCTGAGCAAACAGCCCACAGTTGATATGGCTTTGAATTATTGAGCTAAGTGGTGTATCATATTTGGAAGTCATACCTATTCTGTCATTAAGGGCCCCAATTGGTATTTTTCCAGAGAGTGAATTTGGTCTTATTGCCTAAGGTTATGAAGCTTTTGTCTTGAGAAGGATGGGCTATTATAAGGCTCAACTTCTCTGATTCTTTGTACTTAGATTGATTCATCCCAACCTAGAGTCCACAGAACCAAGCTGTGAAAAACTCTCATTTCTTGCTTAAAATTCTTTCCTAAAGTCAAGCAGTTCAGACAGTTCACAACCTAACCTACATTATGAACCTTTATAGTGGTACGTTACTAAAGTACACCTTGTCATAATCAATCTTAAAGAGTCAGGGTCTGGCAGTCATGAACACTAAATGTCTCATCTGATTGAGAAAGTTGTCATGGGGCTAAAGCATGGTGAGGTTGACTGGCTTCAAGTGTGGTCAGAGTTCAGTTTTTACATATGGACTGTCCACTGGTGTTTTTGTATGTTCTTTCAGAGAAATTCTGGAGTGTAGTTGTTACATATTTATTTTCTGAAATAGATTACCACTATCTAACCTATTCTGACCTAGTAAGGCAGCTGTGAGTTGTCCAATTGGATACTGTCATCTGATTATGGATTATCTGCAAAAGCATCATGAAAAAAAAATGTCCTTTGGAGAAGGAAATGGAGCTTCTTTTGCAACAAGTTGTGATACTCCTAGAGTTTCAATTCTGAACATTTTCAGAAATATTGTTAGGAGCATCTGTATGGGGTAAGAGACAAAGATAAGAGTTTTGTTATGAGAAAAGGCAAGACAGAGACACAGTGACAAGTTTTCAACAGTCAACACTATTGTGATGCTACCCCAAGGATTCCTCTTCCATGCCCACAGATTTCCTGGACAAGCCTATATACTCTGCAAAGAATAATAAGTTCACTTTCAGTGGTGGGTAGACACTAACAAGAGGCATGTACAAACCATGTCTACATTTGTATTAGCCTTCTCTGGCTAGAGTCCCCAATAAGGGACTCCATCAGAAGGAATAAGCTTGCCCTGTCTGGTCCTGATGTTTTCCTGGGAGCTGACCCTGACTATGTTTTTTTCTGACAGCAGATGATTTAAAAAAAAAAAAAAAAAAAAAGATTTCCATCAACATTTCTGACATGAGGCCTATGGTCTCTCTCATGGTATACCATTTAAACTAGTACCATTCAGGCTTCCCAAAGAGAGGCTCAATGCAGAAGGCATTCACTACAACCAATGGAAGGCCATAAGGAAGCTCTGAAGTTAACTAGTGAATGCCAAATCCTAACCTGTAGTTTCAAAAGGGCTTCCAGCCTGGCTCAAAATTTAAACAGTGCCCTGAGTAAATTCATTCTTTTCCCCAAGAAAAATTACTCAATGCCCCCAATGTGGTCCATGGTGTGTGTGTGTGTGTGTGTGTGTGTGTGTGTGTGTGTGTAGAACCTGAACCCTAACTTTGCAATGGATCCCTGTTGTGGAAAGCCCTGGTCTTGTATTTTGATGCTAATTCCCTTTCCCAGCAGGGGCTGCATAGTGAGGAGTGAATCACTGTATACAGGACTTCCTGCGAACCTTTTCCCCCACCTTAACTTGTAAACTAAAGGCTAGAGCTAGTGATTTGGCAGAAAAAGGGAAGGTGGAGCTGAGGAGTTTGGGGAAGGAAAGGAGAGAAAGGGAGGACAACAGAGGAAGAGGAAGGAAATGGAGCAGATGCACATGGCCTAGAGAAACCTCAAGTTATAAGGGATCTCATAGATGGGAAATATAGTAGTGTAGTGGTAGATCTGCTCAATCTAGGCATGTAGCTTGTATTCCTATTAGTTAAGTTATATTTTCATTGCTCAGGCTTATTTGGGCTGAAGATTTACCACAACAGATCTCATCTGCAGAAGGGTAGGAAACATACAAACAGGAGAAGAAAGAACAGTGTTCTGTGAACAATTCCTTTGTCCTCAAATAACAACCAAGACTGTGTGGTTAATGCTCAAGTAAGTCAATGCTTAACGCACACACCTGTCTTCTCCAAGTGGGGAGATGGATTTTGACAGAAAAAAGAAAAACTAAATGAACACTGCCATGTCCATTCATACTTCTGGCCCTCCTATGATTGTATGGGGTCCATCATAATCCATGTTTCCTGGACTGGATATTCTCTATTGACTTTTATACCTCTTTGCTACACATGTCAATAAGGTAATAAAAGCCAGTAAAAAGATGTTTTCAGAGCCTTGTGGATATCCCTGAAAGACAAGTAAAGTAAAAAGAACAAGTAGGTACTTCTGAAGCTACACATGTTGGCAGGTGTCAGGTACTGCTGGAAATTACCTGCCTTCTCACAATCTAATGTATACTCTGTGTCCTGACAAAATTTTCCCCTCCCTAAATAAACTCCTAGGTAACATAGACCCCATCATTTTGCTGATCACACAGTGTGGGAAATCAGGCCCAGTTGAACACCTCTACTCCTTCCATATAAAATGCTATGTATCAGGCCATGATAGATAGCCAAAAACCCACTTTCACTCAGCATGCACTGCTAATTATCAGTCCATATTGGACATACCAAGTCAATACCACATATTAATTACTAGGTTTCTTGCTATGATTGACACTTACTTCCAAAACTGTCATTACGCTTACAATGCAATTTTTCAAGCTCTACTAGACAACTCACACCCATACTTCACCCCATATATGCCGGGAAGAATTCAGAATTAAGAAGTAAGAAGTAAGAATTTTCCTTGGCTTAGCTAATGCCATTTTGTAATACTTGGGCCTAAAGTAGCTATGGGCCTAAATTTCTGTTCAAGTTTCTGTCTCCTAAGAGATGAGTTCTTTCCCAGAAATCATGTGACCCTTCTGTGGTTAGGCAGTTAGCAGATAATAGATAATTGCCTTGGTAACATGTCCTGTTGACAGGCTGTTCTGTTGCTTTATAGAATTCCCCTGCTCTTGTTATTATGTTACTTTGTATAAGCTTCCTTCTTTTGTAACTATAACATACCAGTGAGAAATAAAATTTGGGGGGAGCTTGATCAGAATACATGACTTGCTCTCCTTCTTTATGTCTTTTGTCCCCCATTCTTTCACCCCCTCCCCAGGTTGCCGCTGAACCCCCACAGGCCAAGACACATATACACTTCTGGGAATCAGCCACTTCAGAACGTTTTATGCTGCTTATACAAGACATGTACTGCAAGTCAGAGAACTTTGCCAATATGGCCTATAAAATAGCTCTGTATTTTGAATGGTGATGAAGTTTAGTTTGTGTCCAGTAGTGTCTGAAAAGTGGCTCAGTATATGGAGTTAGGGAGGGAGCTCTAAAACTATCTGATACACAATTTATGTAAGGCTTCACGGTTGGTGTCCAGGAAGTCTTGAGGTAGAGGAAGGTATATGGAGCTTTTTAGGAGAGGTGTCCAGCTGGTTCTAAAAACAAGTATTGCACTTGAGGAGGTGGTATTAGGGGAAGAGATGTCAAGCAGGGCAAATTCCTAGCAATAGTGTATACAGCTAGTGAATAACTAAGTGTCAAGTCTTGAATGCTACTGATGTGTGTTCACTAGGGTGGTTAAGGTGGGGCATCTAGACCTGATACATAGTAATGTATATGGAGTTTTGATAAATGTGTGTGTGTAAGGGTGGAGAAAAGTGTCAGGCAAGGACTAAGAGGTAGAGATCTATGTATCATGTAGTGTCCATAAGTGCCAGATGCCTAGCAGTGATGGAGCTGTGGGCTGGTCAGCCAGCCTAGTACCTTAAATTGATTATGGGACAACATCAGGGTGATGTGTTCTACATGAGTAGATATCTGCAGTATATGTGAAACAATTACTAGGTGGTTGCAGCTCTAGGCATTTTGGTCTCCGGTATAAACAACATGGAGACTCACCAGCTCCAGCAAGTTCATGTCTTTCTTATTATCCCTAGTACTGGTCTGAGTTGTTGTGAGTCAAGAGCAAAGCTGACATTCAGAGGTGGAAGTGACACCCAACCTTGAATAGTGACTATTCTGATTCTATCCCAGATCCTTGTGCAGTAATTTGGGGGCATTGCATGGGTAGAAAATAGTGGGTGTAAGATCACATCTGCCTGCATTCCTGGACAATCCCCTTGGCTGGTGGCACCAAAGCTCCAGTGTTCATAGTTCATCTCTTTTTTAACTTGTTACTGAATCTTGCTCTTCACAATGACACAAAATTATGTAGATCTCTTCTACAACTTTTATGTGAATGTTATACTGTTTAGATTTGAAGGTAATTTGTAAAGTTGGTGACTGTTCATTTTCTAATGGGTTCGCTATAATTTGCCTTTCAATACTTGTGCTACATCCACTTCTGGACAGACCATTTTCTCTGTCTTGATTTCCCTGTGTACCATTAGCAAAGTCAGCTGAAATAATAATGTGGGTCTGATGATAGACTTTGTGGTCAGTCAGTCCCATGTGTCCAGTCTCTGTTCCTTCCCTGTGGCACTTTCTGTATATCTGAGACTTTGTGGGAAGTGCTGGAATCAGAAGTGCACTGTTTTGAGGAATCTCTGCCCTCTGCTGTCTCTTCTAGGGTTAGTCCAGTTAGATGTTACATTTAGTGTTTGGGCATCAGACTGAATTTTGATGATTCTGTAGATGACATTCAAAATATCTGTCGTCTTAAGAAGAGTGATTGCGGGTACAAGAGAGCTTATTTTTCTTTGCATTTCTCTCAGGATTGTGTCAAAGTATTTAATTAATTAATTAATTAGCATTCCAAACATAGTGACTCCTCCCTCCTCTACTACAAGTCCTTTCCCCCACCTTCTCCTCCATTTATTTTCAAAAGAGGGGAGACCTCCTATAGATATCAACCAATCTTGAAATATCAAGTTGAAGTAAAACTAGGCTTATCCTCTCCTTTTGAGGCTAGATGAGAGATTCCAGTAGGAGGAAAGGTTCCAAAGGCAGGCAACAGGGTCAGAAACAGTCCCTGCTCTGGATTTTAGGAGTACTATTTGAAGATCAGTACACTATATTACATACACAATAGTAACATATGTGTAGAATGGGGTGTTGAAGTCTCCCACTAGTAATGTATAGTTTTTGATGTGTGATTTAAGCTTTAGTAATGTTTCTTTTACAGATATGAATGATTTTGCATTTGGGGCATATGTGTTCAGAATTGAGAAGTTATGAGGGTGGGTTTTTCCTTTGATGAGTGTAAAATATCCTTCCTCATCTCTTTTTATTAATTTTGGTATAAAGTTTGTTTTGTTAGAAACATGAATGACTACACCAGCTCACTTCTTAAGCACCTTTGCTTGAAAAACCATTTTACATCCCTTTATTCTGAGGTAATGTCTATCTTTGATGTTAAGGTATGTTTCTCATATGCAGAAGAATGTTAAATCCTGTTAACAAATTCATTCTATTAGCCTGTGTCTTTTTATTGGGGAATTGAGGCCATTGATGTTGATAAATATGAATAACCAATGGCTGTTAATTCATGTTATTTTTACTTTATTAGGGTGTGTGTGTGTGTGTTTCTCTTCTTTTGCTTTTACCAGTGTGAAATTGTTTCCTGTGTTTTCGAGAGTGTCTTTAAACACCTTTGGTTGGAGTTTTCCTTCTAGTATCTTCTGTAAGGCTGGATTTTGGGATAGTATGGTTTAAATTGATTTTGTCTTAGATTTCTATACCTATAGTGATTGAAAGTTTTGGGGAGTGTAGTAGTTTGGACTGACATCTGTACTCTTAGAGTCTAAAAGACATCTCCCCAGGTCCTCTTCTGTCTTTTAGAATCTCTGTTGAGAAATTGAGTGTAATTCTGATTGGTCTATTTCTATGTGATTCTTTTCTGTTGCAGCTTTTAATATTATTTCTTTGTTCTGTGCATTTAGTGTTTTATTATGTAGCAGGATAACTTTCCTTTCTGTCCAATCTATTTGGTGTCCATAAACTTCTTGTAAGTTTATAGGCATCTCTTTATTTTGACTAGGGAAATTTTCTTCTATGATTTTGCTGAAAATATTTTCTGGTGTTCTGAGCTGGGAATCTTCCCCTTCTATTTCTTTTATTCTTAAGATTGGTCTTCTCATAGATTTTGAAGAAGTTTTGTGTAGTAACTTTGTAAACTTAACATTTTCTTCTATGCATGTATCTATTTCTTCTTTGCCTGAGATTCTTCCATGTCTTCTATTCTGTTGATGATGTTTGTATATGTAATTCCTGTTGGCAAATTTCCTATTGGAAATTTTCCATCTCTAGCATTCTCTGTTTGTTTTCTTTATTGTTTCTATTTTTATTCTCAGGTCTTCTTTTTATCTCATTTTTTTTTCTATTGGATTTTTAAAAATATTTTTTATTGGATATTTTCTTAATTTACATTTCTAACATTATCCCCTTTCCTGGTTTCCCCCCAAAAACCCGTATCGCATTCCACCTCCCACTGCTTCTACGAGGATGTTACCTTACCCACTCCAATCTCCCCACTCTGGCTTTCCCCTATACTGGGGCATCGAGCCTTAACAAGACCAAGGGCCACTCCACCCATTGATGCTCAACAAGGCCATCCTCTGCTACAGATGTGGTCAGAGTTCTTTGGTTGGTGGTTATGGACCAAATGGGTTTAACATATATCTATAGAACATTTCATTCTACATCAAAAGAATATACCTTCCTCTCAGTACCTCATGGTACCTTCTCCAAAATTGACCATATAATTGGCCACAAAACAGACCTCAACAGATATAAGAAAATTGAAATAATCCCGTGCATCCTATCAGATCACCATGGAGAAAGACTGCTCTTCAATAATAACAGAAATAATGGAAAGCCCACATACACATAGAAGTTGAACAATACCCTACTCAATGATAACTTGGTCAATGAAGAAATAAAGAAATTAAAGACCTTAGAATTTAATGAAAATGAAAGCACAACATTCCCAAACTTATGGGACAAAAGGAAAGCAGTGCTAAGAGGAAAATTCATAGCTCTGAGTACCTCCAAAACGAAACTGGAGAAAGCATACACTAGCAGCTTAACAGCACATCTGAAAGCTCTAGAAACAAAAAGAAGAAAATATACCTAAGAGGAGTAGATGGCAAGAAATAATCAAACTCAGGACTGAAATCAACCATGTAGAAATAAAAAGAACTATACAAAGAATCAAATTCTGGAACTGGTTCTCTGAGAAAATCAACAAGTTAGATAAACCCTTAGCCAGACTAACCAGAGGGCAAAGAGACAGTATCCAAATTAATAAAATCAGAAATAAAAAGGGAAATATAACAACAGAAACTGAGGAAATTCAAAAAATCATCAGATCCTACTATAAAAGCCTGTATTAAAAAAACTGAAAAATCTGGATGAAATGGACAATTTTTTAGACAGATACCAAATGCCAAAGTTAAATCAGGATCGGATAAACCATGTAAACAGTCCCATAACCCCTAAAGAAATAGAAGCAGTCATTAAAAGTCTCCCAACTAAAAAAAGCCCAGGACCAGATGGGTTCAGTGCAGAATTCTATCATACCTTCAAAGAAGACCTAATATTCTTCAAACTATTCCATGAAATAGGAACAGAAGAAACACTACCCAGTTCATTCTGTGAAGCCACATTTACACTGTGTATTCTCCCTTGGATTTGGAATGGTTTCTGTCTAATGAGGAACTTGTCACAATTTCCTTTCATAGAGGACTTCATAAAAGATTTTTTTCTACTTCTATCATGTTTAATGTTCCAAATAGATTTTAAAAACTGGTTAAGTGCATATTACTTTTAGCTTCAGAAGATATCATGTATATTTAAGAAGCATTTAACTCTTATAAATTATTTTGATGACTTAACAAAATGTCAATACTAAGTTGTATATTTTAAAATAATTTTTTTTAGTTTAATTAAATAAATAAATACCCTCATTCTAGCTGCCTGGAAGCCAGTCTTTTCCAAGCAGTCTTCAGATGAAGAAGTAGAACTCTCAGCTCTTTCTGCACCAAGCCTGCCTCAATGCTGCTGTGATGATAATGGTCTGAACCTCTGAACCTATAAACCAGCTCCAATTAAATGTTGAAGAAGAAGAAGAAGAAGAAGAAGAAGAAGAAGAAGAAGAAGAAGAAGAAGAAGAAGAAGAAGAAGAAGAAGAAGAAAGCTTGTGCTCTTCCTGAAGATCCCAGCTCAGTTCCCAACACCCCCCATGGTGGTTTCTGGCTTAATGCCAGCTGAAACTCCAGTTTCAGGGACTCTGATGGCCTCTCCTGGCTTCCAAGGGCACCTTCACGCATGTGGTATGTACACAAACAGCTAAATAAAAATGAAATAAATCTTTCTCTTTTTAAAGTTGGCTAACATCAGTGCTGAAGGGCTGGCTTGAAGAAGAAACCATGAAGGTGAGCTGTGTCCTGAGTAATGGAAGAGCTTGGAAGGTAGGGCGTCATCCACTCTAGAGGAATTCATGGTAACAAGAGCAGAATCAAATCCAGCAACAACAGAGACCAGTTAGTATTTTGGGAAAAGCAGGATTGGTTGTGCCTTAATTTTTTTAAAAAAATAGAAACTTAGTATTTACTTAGTATTTTACATTCATTTGACAATGAGTGTTATGATCTATATGAAAAGGCCATAAAGAAACGGTAAAATAATGTTTTGATTTTTTATTAATGCTCAAAGTAGCGCATTTCTTTCTCCCACACATAAGATATTTTATCATGCTATAATATAGTGCCTCCTTATTTAATCAGCAGAGAGCTCACCATTAGCTAACTCATTAAGACTATTCCCTCACATCTATTTTCTAAGTAGAGTTACCACTGAGATATTCTCACCCAAGTGGCCAGCAGTACAGTGGATTTATTTTAAATTTAGTTTGACAATAACAAACAACTAATTAATATTTATAAATATGACAAAAATCCTTCCTAACAAGCTGTGGGTATTGCATACACTACCAACCTGTTCATTAAAACATTAATTGCAGTTGGATTTGCTTTGGGATTCCTTCTTAATCCATTCTGTACAGAGCAGGACTAACTCATTTTGAAGGGATTATGAAGGAAATCCTCCACAAAGTCTCTCTTTTAATTCACAATGTAGTCAAGGCAGAAGAAAGTTTACTTTCATTAATTCTGTGACTTTTCAGACTTTTCCTGTGTGGTACTTCATTCATTCACCTGTTTAGGACTGTCAGAAAGCTATTGTGTTCAAGGTTTTGGGACAATACACCAAAAGTATGCCTAGGTTTCATAGATCAAACCTGCAAATTCCATTAATCATATCTTTACAAGGATAGCTGATGAAGTTCATTGTGAAACTGGAAATATCTCCTAGCTCTCCCTCTACAGCTGTATTATAATTATGTCTACCTTCGTAATTTTACTCCTAGGTATATATTCAAGAGAACTGTGTCCACGTGTGCGCTAAGAGAACACATTGTAGGATTCCTTTACAGCATTATTGTAATAAACCCACAAATGGAAGCTATCTGAAGTCTCATCAACAATAGAATAGATAAAGTTCCCATAGTGAAATAGTATATAGCCATGCGAATGGCAACTGTGAATTTCAGAGACAATCTAAACTAACCTTGGTGCTAGAAATTCTTTGGAGTTACATAGGACATAGAAGCTATGTGAGTTCTGATAATGTCTCTTGGTTAGGGCTCTTGTTTGCATGAGTGTGCAGGTTGTGAGTATTCACTGATTGGTTATGATCCATGTACTTTTATGCATGCTATATCAATTTTATAATTTTATGCCTGCAAAACAGAGCTCAGTCTGTTTGGTAGTGTCAAAAAAAATCTGAATCTTGCTTTTCCAGTGTGATGGGGTATTGAGGACTTGCTGTGGTGGGAGAACTGGGTTTTGATGATGCCATGTAGTCTTGGTTTCTGTTGCTTATGTTCTTGTGCTTGTCTCTCGCTTTCTGGTTATCTCTCGTTCTGCCTGCCCTTGCTGTCTCTGACTGGAGCCTCTCCATAGTGTGATCCTAGTTGTGTCAGAACTCCTCTGAATCCAGCTGTCTCAGGCAGCCATGCCCCTAGGGCCCCCAGCCTTTCAGGCAAAGGGTACTCCGACTGTGTTGTTGCACTGGTGCTGCCTTATGTCCCAGCTCTGAACAGGAGTGCTGCCTCTAGGTGCCAAGGTTTGCTTGGGGCTTGTGCAGCAGAGAGGAGGCCTTTCTGTGCTCTATAGACTCCATAGATACACTCAGCATTTGATTTTCATCCTGCTGCAGCTTTAGAATATAGCCTTAATTGTTTATATTTGGGAGTGAAAAAGTTAGTTTTGTTCTAAGCGCAACATAAGGTATGCCAATGTAGTAGGAATTTATAATCTTAATAAGCCCATATAAAAGACACACAATCCAGGTATTTTATTTATAAGCCATATGCCTGGACTGGGCAAATCTAGGGTTATACTGACTTATTCCCTAGCTATAAAGTCCCTTGTTACTTGCTGTTTCTCCTGGCCAGGGGCTTCTGGTCCATGGCAGCTTCCTCCTCCTCTGTCTTTCTCTCTTCCCTCTCTCTACCTGAAGAACTCCTCTCTCAAACCTCTAGTACTACCTTTCTACCTTCACTGCCCAATCATAGGCTCTAGCATTTTATTGATCAGTTAATTTGGGGAGAAGGTTGACATGGCATCCCTTGATGCCATAATGATACATAATGGTCTGCTTGTCTGGGGCAATCACATCTTGAGGAGCCAGTATTTAATATTAGAATACAGACAGCATCAGACTAACCCACTGCAGTACTCAAACCTCTGGTAGCTGGACTTTCTTCCTTCCTTGAACCCATACTATCCATTGGGGCCTTGCTTATCCTGGCACCTTGTCTCATCGAATTTCTAAAATAGGAGATAAGTAGCATTGCAAAAATCATTTCCAGTCAGGTTCTGGTTTACTAACAAACCATTTCCAAGACACAGGCTGATGGTTATGACACCTCCCCATTATAAAACAAAAAGAGGGTGGTGTAGGGCCAGAAAGATGTGCAACCAGGGGAGCCAGTCCAAAGCAAGAGTGAGGTTGGCATGTGTCCAAACCATGAAAATCACTTTCTGATACCAGAAGGAGGGCAGTTTTGGGACTTCATGTCCTGGAACCCATAAGTCTTATGACTCTCACAATCTACCACACTTGATATAGTTATGAAGCCTGGTGGCCAGATTACAAGTTACACTTACTCCTTCTTAAAAGAACAAGGTCAACTAATATCTGGAATTCCTCTTCATGCTAATGAAGCATTCCCAGCATCTCAGCCCCAGCCAATGATGTGCACTCACACCCTCCCCAACCCCTACCAAGTTCTCAAGGTTTACATAACCCTTGTTCGCCCCCAATAAAGAGAATTGTTTCACTGAAAACCAGTTCTGGAGAACACATTCTTATGCACTCCAGTCAACTGAGATCCAGTCTAACCTACCCACCGGTGCTAAGTTCATTCCTATCAATCCAGCCCTGTTCATCATGGTGCCTTGATACCCTGAGGGGAAAAACAGACTTAGTGTGGCAGGTCTCTCAAAGTTCAAGACTAACCAGGGCTACATAGTTAAATCTTGTCCATAAATAAATAAATGCATGTCCCTACACTTTGTTGTCCATTGGTTTTCATTGGAGGACCCATTACAATTGAGTGTGAAAGATTCTTATTCTCTCTCCCTTCCTCGCTTCTCTCATTACCCCTACCTCCTCTACTTTCTTCTGTTTTCCATTCCTTATTTTGTTCTCATCAATAAATGGTCCAAAAACAAATAAACACCACAGAAACTGATTACCTTGAGGCAGCAAAAGAAAAAGGCAAGGAAAGAAAACTCACAGCACGATAATTGTATAAGTTGATACATGGGACATACATGGTAGAAGGAGAGAAGCTACTCCTACAAGTTATCATTTGAACTCTGAAGGGATTGTGTATGGTGAATAGATGTGTGTGTGTGTGTGTGTGTGTGTGTGTATTCACACATATACAGATATATG